>ML377917.1:0-21757 GCA_005239525.1 Nicotiana knightiana | reverse complement strand
TATGAGATAATGGATGAATCAAGCTTTTTCTAGCCCAATTCGGTAGCCAATTTTTCCTTTTAACAAAACTCTCATTTCTTCGACTGGACTGCTCTTTTGCAGTACACTCAATTTTGTAGTGGCCAGTATTACCACAATGGGTGCATATTTTATTATCAGGGAGAGTGAGATACATGCTTTTGGGATCCCACTTGGGCAATTGAATCACAAAGCCAATCCCTCTCCGGTTGCTACTATGATTCTCTTGAAGCCATATCAAGGCATCAGAGGATTTATTCCATTTACAAGTTCGATCTAATTCATGTTTGACTTTACCATGTTCTTCTTGAAGAGTTCTTATCTGTTCATCCTTTTCATACATCTTATCTTTTAGTTTTCCCACATTTTCTTCTAACATGATATGAAAATGATCAACAACCTTTTTACTGGATCCTAGCTTTAGCTTAAAGTTTTCGATTTTAGTTCTAGAATCTTAGTTTCAAGTGGATGAAACTAGTTCAACAAGACAGTATTTTCTTTTTCAGATTCACTAAGTCTGATTTCCAGGTTCATGCATTTTGCTTTTAGAATTTCACATTCTATAGAGAGTTGTTCTTTCTTCGGAATCATCTATGAAATAAAGTAGCAACTCATAGAGTTTTTCCTTAGATAGTAACTTTATTTTATTTTTAAGATGGGAGATACTTACCTCTGGTTCTTTATGTGATTCCTCATCGGATTCTTCAATTGCCATGAGCACCTGATCTTCATTCTCACCATCTTCTGATTCTTCATCTGAACTTTCCCCCATGCAACAACCATAACTTTTGTTGTGGTTTTCTTGGGTTGGACCTGTTCCTTCTTTCATATGTCTCCTTTTTCCATTCCACTTCCCACTGAGGACAGTTCTTGATAAGACGGTCAGTCTTTCCACACTTGTAGCATCCCTCATTGGTTGCCCTTTCTGGAGCTTTTTCTATGTTATAATTTCCTCCTCTAGAGATGCCCGTCTTCCTTATTAGAAAGTTTCTGAATTCTTTGGTAATCATGGCTAACTCATCTTCCTCAAGATCTGCTCCCTCAGTGATTCTCAGTGCTAGACCCCTCTCCTTCTTTGGACCATCTATCTTCATTGTTTTCCTTCTAAGCTCATAGGCAGTAAGGTTTCCAATTAGTTCATCCAATCTGAGAGTTGCCATATTTTTGAATTCCTGGATAGCAGTGATTTTTCTTTCCCAGGAGATTGGTAAGACCCTTGTCAGGATCTTCTCTACCCTATCTGTTTAACCAAAGAGTTAGACCCTTTGACTAAAGCTTATTTTTAAGATGAATATGGGTTACTGATAATCAAGATAATGGAAATAAATAATAGACAATATTGCAGAAATATAGAGTTGATTGTATTCGAGAATCAGACGCCATTACAAGCTGTATTTGACAATCAACTTACCTGGTCTCATTTCGAGAGATTCATTAGGAGTATCTCCTCTTCTTGAGTTTTCCAACCCACATTGAGGATTTTCCATGGTGATGGTGTTATTGGGGGGTGGCGTCGGTGGTGTAGGTAACGCTGCCGGTAATCCTCTCGCAAATTCTTGCAAAGCTTGGCTCACATACTCTGCAATCATTTTCTTTACACGATCTTGTTCCACAGTTCGATCATTATCACCATTCTTGTTATTGGATCTTTCTGGGGTTTGTTCCCTCGAACCACGAGGGGTTCCTGAAGGTGATGGAATCGAGGTTCCACTCATTTGTTGGTTGATGTCGCTGGGGTTTGACATAATTCAGAGAATATCACTTGAAAAGTAGACAAAGATTATCAGGTTCCCGGTAACGGAACCAATTTATTTCACCAAAGAGTTAGACTCTTTGACTAAAGTATATTTTTAAGATGAATACGGGTTACTCATAATCAAGATAATGGAAATAAATAATAGACAATATTGCAGAAATATAGAGTTGATTGTATTCGAGAATCAGATGCCTTTACAAGCTATATTCCCCTCCCTTATATAGGAGATTCTTACAACGTACGACTCTTGCTATGGTTACTCATTAATGACTAATTATGACATTAATGAGGCGTTACAAAGGATAACGGTAATTGGGGTTCAGTTACATAACGTTCGAGTAATCAATTGTGGGTCAATGAATATGCTCGTATCTTTGTCTAGATTCATGCTGACCGTGCCTCTCTTCCGTTTTGATCAAGTTGAATTTCCGGTGGCTGATAAGTTTGTGGGTTTATAGAACCGTGCCTCTTGGTATTGTATCTCTTCAAGGAGTCACATCCAGTTATCTGATTTTCCTGTGTCCACGTGACTGGCTAAGTTGTCAAAAGCTGGCTTACGTGTGAAACTATTTTTTACCAATACACTGTCCTCTTCAAGAATGACTCTACAGAGAGACTTAAGTTTATTTCTCAAAGTTTTGAACCTTGTGTACATCTCTTGGAATATCTCTCCTTCTTTCATAGTGAAGTTTTCATACAGTGAGTATAGAAGAGTATCTCTTGATCTTTTTACCTGAGGTGTTCCTTCATGGGCTACTTGCAAGGTATCCCAAATTTCTTCGATAGTGGTGCAGTTTTGGATTCTGCTATACTCATCTGGATCTAGTCCACACACTAGCCACTTCTTGGCCTTTGCATTATTTTCCCATTTCTTTAGTTCCTCAACAGTGCAGTCAGCTCTAGGCTTTGGTACATCTATACCTTCAGTAGTCTTCATCATGGTAGCTAGAGAACTATCAGTGACTATGTCCCAGAGTTCATGGTCTTCTCCAATCAGGTGGTCCTTCATCCTGTTCTTCCACAAAGAGTAATACTGGCCATTGAAGAATGGTGGCCTTGCAATTGATTGACCCTCCCAATTTCCAGGTGGTGCACTCATTTTGATCTTTTCCAAGGTGTTACCTGCTCTAATACCAATTGATGTTTTATACGTCAATACCACACAATAAAGGGGGTGATTTGTGTGGTGTCCAACTTTTCGAGTGTTGTCTCAATAGAAGAACCTGGTTCTTCTTGGTGTTCCAACTTCTACTAGTGCGGAATAATAAATGTAGTAAAGTAAAATCACAGAGAGTTTTAGATGGAAAACACCTGGCTCAAATGGTGAAAAAACCAGGACCTACTCTTTAATACGATTTTCTCAAACTCTTCACTACAACTCTGAGCCAAACAATATTTACAAAATCAACCCTTTTGTAAACCTAAGGACTAACTCTAATCCCTTTGTAGAAACCTAGCCTCTAGCTAATTGCGACAAGCTTCAATTTAACTCTAACTTGAACAACGTGTACCTATTACAATTGCTTCTAATAAAGTTGAAATATACAATATTAAATCACCTACTACAACCAACTAGACTCAAAGACAATTAGATGGAACTGGTTCTTCTAGCTGGTTAGTAGCCTTTGTATCGCACAAGGATTCTTCTTGCAAAATTTCTCTAGTAATTTTTCCTTCAATTCTTGCTTCAATTCTGTCGATGTGCGAATTATTCTTCAGTAGGAATACTTTATCATTATATAGGACCAGAAGTTAAGATGTTCTTGTTTAGTTCTAATGCAACTATTCCTTAGTGGAAGAGTTTGTGTTTATCTCAACTTCCTTCCTTTATTTATGTCCTTCCTGAACTCGAACTCTAACCCCTTATCAATTTGCAACCTTTTCGCATTAGGAGACAACCCCATAGTTCATAGATAATTCACAGATCACGTTTATCTCCTGTGCATGTACGGTTCTTGTGCCAATTGGTTCGTTCAAGATGTTTCCCCTGATGGACCTGGTTCAACTGGGTAGGCATTTTTCAATCTTAAAAACCATACGGTGACTTGGGTCAACACCCACCTTCTCAGACAGCTCAAGGTGGAGGTCGGGGAGGTCGAGGTCGCCATAGAGGGGGAGGCCAGGCCATATATTATGCCCTTCCATCCCGTCCAGATGTCGTCGCTTCAGATTCAGTCATCACATGTATAGTACCTGTCTGTCATAAGGATGCATCGGTATTATTTGACCCAGGCTCTACATACTTATATGTGTCTACTTATTTTGCTTCGCATTTGGTGATAGCTCGGGATTTTTTGAGTTCCCTTGTTTATGTTTCTACTCTCGTGGGAGATTATCTTGTTGGGGACCGCGTATATCGGTCATGTTTGATTGTTATCAGTGGTTTTGAGACCAGAGCTCATTTGTTATTACTCGGTATGGTAGATTTTGATGTTATCTTGGGAATGGACCTGTTGTCACCCCACTATGCTATTCTCGATTGTCATGCCAAGACTGTGACGCTGGCTATGCTAGGCTCACCGAGATTAGAGTTGAGAGGTACCTCAGAGTATGCTCCCCGCAGGGTCATTTCTTTTCTTAACGCTCAACGGATGGTTGAGAAGGGGTGTGATGCGTACTTGGCCTATGTGAGAGATGTTAGTGTTGATACCCCTTCAGTTGAGTCAGTCCCAGTAGTGAGGGACTTCCCTAATGTTTTTCCAGCTGATCTTCTGGATATGCCACCCGACAGAGATATTGATTTCGACATTGATTTGTTGCCGGGCACTCAGCCCATTTCGATTCCTCCCTATCGCATGGCTCATCCTAAGTTAAAAGAGTTGAAGGAGCAGTTGCAGAAGTTGCTTGATAAGGGTTTCATCAGGACCAGTGTATCACCTTGGGGTGCCCCTGTATTATTTTTGAAAAAGAAGGATTGTTCTATGCATATGTGTATTGATTATCGGCAGTTGAACAAGGTTACAGTGAATAACAGGTACCATTTGCCTCGCAATAATGATTTATTTGACAAGTTACAGGTGCCAGGGTAATTTCTAAGATTGACTTTCGTTCTGGCCATCATCAGTTGAAGATTTGGGAGCCAGATATCCCGGAGACTGCCTTCAGGACCAGATATGGCCACTATGAGTTTCTTATCATGGGATTTGGGCTGACCAATGCCCCAACAGCCTTTTTGCATTTGATGTACAGTGTGTTCCGACCTTATCTTGATTCCTTCGTCGTTGTGTTTATTGTCGACATATTTGTGTATTATCGGTCCCAGGAGGATCATGAGCAGCACTTGAGGATTGTGCTTTAGACTTTGAGGGAGAAGAAATTGTATGCAAAATTTTCTAAGTATGACTGTTGGCTCGATTCAGTGACATTCTTAGGCCATGTGGTGTCTTGTGATGGGATCAAGGTACATACGAAGAAGGTGGAGGCGGTGTAGAGTTGTCCTAGACCGTCATCAGCTACTGAGATCCGCAGTTTCCTTGGTTTAGCAGGGTCCTATCACCGCTTTGTAGAGGGATTTTCATATATTGTAGCACATATGACCAGACTGACCCAGAAGGGTGCTCCGTTCAGGTGGACTGAGGAGTGTTAGAAGAGCTTTTAGAATCTCAAGATAGCCCTGACTACATCTCCAGTGTTGGTATTGCCTATGAGTTTAGGGTCATATACAGTCCATTGTGATGCCTCGAGGATTGGCCTTGGAGCGGTATTGATGCCGGACGGTAGGGTGATTGCCTACTCGTCCAGACAGTTGAAAGATATGAGAAGAAATATCCAGTTCACGATCTCTAGTTGGCAGCTATTATTCACATCTTGAAGATCTCGCGTCATTATTTATACGGTGTTCCCTGTGAGATTTTCATGTATCACCGGAGTTTACAACACTTGTTCAGCCAGAAGGACCTTCATTTGCAACATCGGATGTGGTTGTAACTACTCAAGGACTATGACATCACTATATTATACCACCGGAAAAGGCCAATGTGGTGGCCGACGCCTTGAGTTTTCGGGCGGAGATTTTGGGGAGTTTGGCATATCTTTCGGCAGTTGAGAGGCCCTTCGCCTTGGATGTTCAGGCCTTAGCCAATCAGTTCGTGAGATTGATTCTTTCAGAGCCTTGCTGGGTATTAGCTTATGTGGTTGCCCGGTCTTCTCTTTATGACCACATCAGAGAGCGCCAATCTGATGATTTCCACCTTCTAATTCTTCAGGACAAGGTTCGGCGAGGTGATGCCAGAGATGTGTCTATAGGTGATGATGGTGTGATGAAGATGTAGGGTTGTATCTGTGTGATGATGGACTTCCTCGGGCTTTGACAAAGTTCGATGCTATTTGGGTGATTGTGGATCGGCTGACCAAGTCAGCCCATTTCATTCCGATGTTGACCACATATTACATAGAGAGGTTGGCAGAGATTTAAATCAGGGAGATTGTCCGCCCTCACGGTATTCCAGTATCTATCATTTTAGATATAGGTACACAGTTCACCTCACGGTTCTTGAGAGCTGTTCAGCAGGAGTTAGGAACCAGGGTGGAGTTGAGTACAACTTTTCACCCTCAGACGGACGGGAAGTCCGAGAGCACGATTCAAATTCTTGAGGATATGCTCCGTTCTTGTGCGATGTAGTTTGGATGGTCATGGGACCAATACTTTCCAGTTGAAGAGTTTGCTTATAATAACAGCTACTAGTCCAGCATTCAGATGGCATCGTATGAGGCTTTGTATGGTAGACGGTGCCGGTCTCCAGTGGGATGGTTCGAGCCGGACGAGGTCCGATTGTTAGGTACATATTTGGTCCAGGATGCCCTATACAAGGTGAAGGTGATTGAGGAGAGACTTCGCATAGCTCAGTCCAGGCAGAAGAGTTATGAGGATCGGAAGGTTCGTGATTTGGCATTTATGGCTGGTGATCAGGTTTTGCTTCGAGTATCGCCTATGAAGGGCGTCATGAGGTTTGGGAAGAAGGATAAACTGATTCCGAGATTCATTGGTCCTTTTGAGATATTGCAGCGTGTTGGGGAGGTCGTTTATGAGCTTTCCTTGCCTCCTAGCCTAGCAGGAGTTATCCGGTATTCCACGTCTCTATGCTTAGGAAGTATCACGGCGATCCGGCTCATGTTCATTCCAATTGGACAAAGATCTATCTTATGTTGAGGAGCCAGTAGCCATTTTGGATATGCAGGTCAAAAAACCCAAGTCAAAGAATATTGCATCAGTAAAGGTTCAGTGGAGGGGTCAGCCGATCGAGGAGGCGACTTGGGAGACCGAGCAAGATATGCACATCTAGTATATCATCTTATCACAACTTCAGGTATTTCTTTATACTCTTTGAGGACAAATAATTTTCTTAAGAGTGGGAGAATTTAACGACCCAGTCGGTCGTTTGAGAGTTAGTGCCATGATCCCCTAATAACTGCTTTCCCCACATTTGTTTCTGCTTTTGGGTCTTGCCCGAGTGATTAGTGTTGAATTCGGAGATTTTTGGGACACATAGTCCCTAAATATGAGTTTAAGCTTTAGAAATCGGACCGTAGTTGGAACTGTGTGAAGACGGGCCCGAAATGGAATTTCGTCGACTCTGTTAGATCTCTTGAGTGATTTCGGGGTTAGAAGCGCATCCGAGATGTGTTTTTGAGGTCTGTAGTAGAGTTAGGCTTGATTTTCCGAAAGTTAGAATTTCGGCCGATAGGTGAAATTTTGATATCGGGCTCAGAATGGGATTCTGAAAGTGGTTGTACGTCCGTAGTGTCATTTGTGACTTATGTGTCAAATTTGAGGTCATTCGGACTAGTTTTGACATGTTTCGGCATCGTTGTGGATTGGGGAAAATTTATAAGTTCTTAGGCTTGAATCCATGTATAATTTGTGATTTTGGTGTTATGTGATGTGGTTTGAAGGCTCGACTAAATTTGAATGAGGTATTAGGGCTGGTTGGTAGGTTTGGTTGAGGTCCCTGGGGCCTCGGGGGTGTTTCGGATGCTCAACGGGTCATTTTTAGCCTTGTATTGATTACTGGTTTTCTGTTGTGAGTGCAGCAGGCTTTTATTCAGCGTGATTGTGTGAGGGAGTCCGCGATCGCGTAGGGTAATTGGAGGGCAGTCAGGATTTAATGCATCGCGATCACATGAAAAGGAACACGATCGTGTAGAGTAGGCAGCTTGGTCAGTGCGTTCGCATGGGCTATGTCGTGTTTTGCATAGAAGGAATAGGGCAGCAGTGGAAATTAAGTGGTCCTCTACGTGGTCGCGTGAAGGCAACTGCGATTGTGTAGCTCTGTGAAGTAAAGCACCGCGTTCGCGAAAAGATTCCCGCGATCGCGTAGTGCATTTCCGAGGCGCGTGTGGTTTACTCCTCGCGATCGCGTCTGGCTTTCCACGATCGCACTAAGTGTGTGCCTGGGCAGAAATTTAAATACCAAAATCGCGGGTTTAAGCTCAAATTCATATTTTGAACCTGGGAGCTCGGGGATTGGCGATTTTTGAAGATATTTTCACCTGGGCGATTTTGGTAAGTAATTCCTACTCGGCTTTGACTAATCTCCACGAATCTATGCTTAAATTCATCCTTTAATTTCGAATTTGGGGTGAAAATTGGGAAAATTTGGATTAAGTTCTTAGACCGAGTTTTTGTGTTTTGATCGAGACTTTGGTATCTGATTCGAGTAATTTTTGTATGGTTAGACTCGTGAGTGAACGGGTGTCCGAAACTTGTAAATTTACCCGATTCCGAGACGTGGGCCCGATGGACATTTTCGCTGATTTTCCTAAATTCGCGAATTAGCTTCGAATTTATTAGTTGGATTAATTTCTTAAAGTTATATTTACATTATGCAATTGAATTGAACATATTTGGGCCATTTGGAGTCGGGTACTTGTGGCAAGAACATGAACTCGGGTTGAGTTGAGCAGTCGAGGTAAGTGGCTTGCCTAACTCTGTGTTGGGGACTTCCCCTTAGGTCGTTCTGACATTTATTTGTTGTGTGGGTGCCGTTTACGTGAGGTGACGAGTACGTACACGGGCCATTTGATGCTAAAATTCCATTTTCGCTTCACATATTATAAATCATTTTACTCCTATTACACTGCTTAATGTGTTAATTGTTTAGCTTAGATTAGGAAAAGCATGCCAACTTGGTTTACATTAAATTACCTATTTGCTACTCTGTGCACAATGTTTAGTTAGTTTTATTCCTTCACTTGCCTTTGATTTGCTGAACTGTTTAAGTTAATCCCTTATCTGTTATTCATTCGCATTACATATTTAAATGGGGACTACAGACGTATTCTGGGAGATTCCCCCCTGCACTGCATATCTAAATTGGGGACTACAGACGTATTCTGGGAGATCACACATATACTGCATATTTAAATTGGGGACAATGGACGTATTCTAGGAGATCCCCCCTGCAGTGCATATTTAAATTGGGGAGTACAGACGTATTCTGAGAGATCCCCATTGTACTACATACTTATATTGGGACTACGGGACAGTATCCCGGGAGATTCCACTTGTTATACGTTGTGCTGACCCGAGGGCTCCATTTTACTGTTTTATTTCTGATTATTCTTTGACTGTCTAGTCTAGAACTTATTTTTCTTCCGTACTATTTAAATTGTTTTATTTGTAAATCCAGTAGAGCCTTAACTGATCTCGTCAGTACTTGATTGGGATTAGGCTTGGCACTTACTGGGTATCAGATGTGGTGTACTCATGCCCTTTCCTACACATGTTTTTCGTGTGCAGATCAAGGTTCGAGTTCTCAATCTCGTGGCTAGTGGTTATTGCAGCTTCATCGAGGAGACCGTACGGTATTTCTGCCGCGTCCGCAGAATCTTCCGAGTCACCTTCCATTCCATCTTATAGAGACACTTACTATGTCTTTTCTTTTCCGGATTTGTATAGCTATAATAGTGTAGAAGCTTGTGACTGTGTTGTGACAATCGGGGTCTTGGGGCATATATATTGTACATGTCGAGCGACGATTTTATGCTTATCTAGACTTTTCTCAACATGTCTTTTCTTTTATCCAATTTATTTAACTTTTATCCGCAAATTTAGGCTTACCTAGTCGTAGAGACTAGGAGCCATCACGACACCTTTCTAAGGGTAAATCGAGTCGTGACAGATGCGTAGGTTATTAATTTTCCATGCTGCATTAATACACACCCAAGGCCAACCCCTGAAGCATCACAATAAACAACGAACCCTTCGGTTCCTTCAAGTAGGGTCAAGACTGGAGCTGAGGTCAACCTTTCCTTTAACTCCTCAAAACTTTTCTCGCAAGCGTCGGACCATTAAAACTTGACTTTCTTCTGAGTTAATCTAGTCAAAGGGGACGAGATAGAAGAAAATCCCTCTACCAAACGCCTATAATAGCCTGCTAGACCCAAGAAACTTCTTATATCGGATACTGAGGTGGGTCTAGGCTAATTCTTCACTGCCTCTATTTTCTGAAGGTCCACCTTCACGCCTTCCCCTGAGATCACATGGTCCAAAAATGCTACTGATTTCAACCAGAATTCACACTTAGAAAATTTCACATATAGCTTGTGATACTGCAGTGTCTGCAACACAATTCTGAGATGTTCTGCATGGTCAGTCTCGCTACGGGAATAAATCAAGATGTCATCAATAAACACAATAACGAACAGATCAAGATAGGTCTTGAAGACCCTATCCATAAGGTCCATGAAAGTTGTTGGTGCATTCGTCAAACCAAATGACATTACCAAAAATTTGAAATGCCCACACCTAGTCCTGAAAGTTGTTTTTGGAATATCGACTTCCTTAACCTTCAACTGATGGTATCCCGGTCTGAGGTAAATCTTGGAATAACACTGGGCACCCTGAAGTTGATCAAATAAGTCATCTATTCTGGGAAGAGGGTACTTGTTCTTGATGGTGACCTTATTCAGCTGATGATAGTCAATGCACATGCGCAAAGACCCATCCTTCTTTCGGACAAACAGGACCGTTGCGCCCCAAGGTGAAACACTTGGCCATATGAATCCCTTATCTAGAAGATCTTTCAACAAGACTTTCAGGTCTTTCAACTCTGCTAGAGCCATTCTATAAGGTGGAATAGATATAGGCTTAGTGTCGGGAGTAGATAAATTCCAATGTCAATCTCCCTATCGGGAGAGACTCCGGGAAGATCTTCGGGGAACACTTCTGGGAACTCATTTACAATTGGTACCGACTGGAGAGTGGGAATCTGAGCATCTGCATCCTTAACTCGAACCAGGTGATATCTATACCTTTTGGAGATCATCTTTCTGGCTTTAAGATTGGAAATAAACCTACCCCTAGGTGTTACTGCATCAACCTTCCATTCTAAGACTGGTTCACCGGGAAATTCAAAATTTACTACTTTGGTTCTACAACCCACTGTGGCATAACAAGACTCTAACCAATCCATACCCATGATCACATCGAAGTCTACCATATCCAGTTCTACTAAGTCTGCTACAGTGAGACGATGATACACTTTGAACGGACATCCCCTATAGATACATCTAGCTATAACTGATTCTCCAACTGGAGTGGATACTTCAAAAGGTTCACACAACTTTTCTTGTTCTATCCCAAATTGCTTAGAAATATATGGAGTTACATAAGATAGGGTGGATCTCGGATCTATAAGAGTGTAGAAATCAAAAGTGAATATTGTTAGCATACATGTGACAACATCTCCCCGAGCCTCCGTATCCTGACGGTCTACCAGGGCGTATAAGTGGTTTCGACCACCGCCTGCATTACTAGACTTTGCTGCATCACGCCCTAGCTAGGCCTGAGGGTTATGAGGGGCTGCTGAATTAGTGGACTGAGCTACATTGCCTACATTGTTCTGCCTTGCTGATGGACAGTCCCTCAAGAAGTGGCCTTGATGACCGCACCCAAAGCAACTATTTATGCCCAAATGACACACCCCTGGGTGCTTCTTGCCACACGTGCTGCAAGTAGGGTACTCAAGGTCTTTATAGCCCACACTAGTCTGTGACTTTGAGCCTACTGCTCTAAATTTTTGGCTTTTCTTGTTAAACTTGGACCTCTAAACTTGTGCACTAGCTGAAGATGGAGCAGGTCCTGATTTTGATATCCTGAAGAACTGGCGATTTCCTCCTGCCTGAGATCCCCCATGGCTGAAATTTCCTGCAGACTTAGCTTTCTTGCTGAATTCCCTGTCCTTCTCTCTCTCCGCTCTTCTTCCTTCAACCTGTCTTCGTTCCCTTGAACAAAGGCAACCATCTTAGTGATGTTCATGTCATTATTCTGAGCAGCCATATTAGTATCAGCAAACAAGTAATCTGAAAGCCCCAAAATAAACCACCTAATTCTGGCCCTCATATCACGTACCATTTTCGGATCATACCTAGCCAGAGAGACGAACTTGAGGTAGTACTCATTCACACTCATATCACTCTGTTTGAGTCTCTCAAACTCCAAAGCCTTAGCTTCCAAGTTGCAAAAGTCGTATCCTCCCCTCGGGACTCTTCCCATGTTTCATACCAAGTGTTGGCAACATCCTTCAGCTGGTACGCAACAAGATCTGCCGCCTCAGTGTCTGTAGCATGCATCACACGAAATATCTTCTGAACCCCATCAATAAAGTTTTGTGGATCCTCATTTTTTTTTACCCTGTCAAGACTGGAGGTTTCATGTTGAGGAATTCCATGGACCTGGAACTGCCCGTCTCATGAAAAACACTCGTTCCCTGCCTTTGTGCCTGAGTAGCAACAATTTGGGTGAGAAACTGGATAGCTCCCCTGACATCCCTGTCTAATGCACTGAGCACTAAGCCCGATGCAACCCCCTGGGCTATAGTGTCCTCCTCTTGGGAAGCATTAGTCGTAGCCCCTTCTCTAGTAGTTGAGGCCCTCCTGGTGTACTTTCTTGTTGTAGGCATTTTTCTGAAATACGCAATTTCGCACGAGTTAGAAAGGTTCTTGTAAGCATAGCTCTAACTGCACGATCTAAAGTACGAAAGAAATGGAACAATCCTAGATGTCTTGGTGGACAACTGTTTATTCGTGTGGCGCGCACACACACATAAAAGTGAACCCACTGGACACAGCTTCATAGACTCCCTAGGACTCTTGAACTTAGGCTCTGATACCAAGCTTTGTCAGGCTCCAAACCATGGCCTGGGCATAACACGACACTCGGTGCTTGACTACATGTGATCGAGCGGACCAACTGTATGGTTGGATCAACATGTTGTATAACTGTAACCTAGATATAAATATACAACATGATAATCTGCTAAAGAGTCTGACTGAAATAGCATAGATGCGAAAAATACTGAAAAGTATGCAAGTATAAACGAGTAGCCGACAAGGCTAACACATAAAAGCCTGCTAATATCTGACTAACTGAACTATACTCTACAAAGCCTCTAACGAATACTGAGATGCTAACTGTTTACCGAGACATGGTCCCCGGTATACCTTATTAACTGAAAGTACTATAATGACTAAAAAAGGGAGGGATAACACCCCAAAAGACTGGGGCTCACCAACAGCTGATACGATATGTCCTAGCGAGAAGATTCGTCAACCTATAAACTCATTACCTGCATCGCGAGATGCAGGCCCCGGGCAAAATGAAACGTTAGTACATTTGAATTGCACTGGTATGTTAAACATTTGAAGGAAAGTACTGTAAATACTGAAACTAAAACTGATAATTGATAACTGAACTAAACATAGGAAGTAAGGTTCCGAATACTCCCTCTTCTGAATGATGAACAACATGTTTATCTGATAAACCACGACTTCACGCCCAATATATATATATATATATATATGTGTGTGTGTGTGTGTGTGTGTGTGTGTGTGTGTTTGTGTATGTGTGTGTGCACGCACAAGCTACGGCCTCGAGACCAAGTATACGTATACATAACTACGACCTAAGGCCCAATGATGCATAAAGCATAAACTATAGCCTCAGGCCCAAATATAGGTGTTCAACATTCAGGAACTTAGAATCAGGAACTGAGAATCATACTGAAATACATGATTCTGAACGACTGAACCATATTGAGTTACATGACACCAGAATAATGAATAGGGCTAGGCTGAGATATGTACTTATAATGAGTTGATTTTTCATAACTGAAACTCAAAGAATATCGAATGATTATGAAACTATGCCATCTAGAGAAAATAAGTGTCACGACCCAAACCGATGGGCCGCGATGGGCACCCTGTACCTTAATCGATCGAGTACCAGTGTATCATATCATTCTTATTACATCATCATATACACGTGATATACGGGCTTAATAGGCCAACATAATCATTTATAAACTCAAAACGTAGGCCGACAAATCCGTACAATCTTCCACTTATACGAAATATGTCTACAAGCCTCTAAGAGTACATATATGTCATAAAGGTTGGGATGAGTCCTGCCATACCAAACAATACCCGTCTAAATCATACTAACCAAACAAGCGACTCCGAATCAAATAGAGCGCACCAACACCTTCCGCTGAGCTGATAGCCTACTTGGAGGGCTCACAACCTGTCTATCGGGACCTGCGGGCATGAAACGCAGCGTCCCCAGGAAAAAGGGACGTCAGTACGAATAATGTACCGAGTATGTATGGCACATAAATAAGTACACAAGAGACATGGAAGAAATATAGAGCACATGACTCAACCTGTAAGCCTGAATAGCTTCGTAAATAATAAATTACTTTTAGTGTCATGCATATGGATATGAATGTCATGTCGTGCATAGGTACATGTTTTATAACATCATCAGCCTCTGAGGGCATCCTGTCATATCATATCGGCCACTGTGGGCAAAATCAACATCGTATACCAACTGATCAGGTGGTGGTGCGTATATAACGCCATAACCTTTCCCATATCCCATATACATATATATATATATATATACATACATATATACGCATTTATAACGCCGTTTGAATATACATACATATATACGCGTATATAACGCCGTTTGAACAATATTTTAGCCACTGTGGGCAACATCATCATCATATACCATATACATATATTTACATATATACGCGTATATAACGCCATCTGTTCATGGGTCAATGTGCATATGTAAATGCATATGAAATACGTCAATAAAATCTCTCGGTATGTCATAAGGCCGTTATGCCTCTGATTAATATCATTAAATAAACATTATCAACATACGTATTTTCGAGACCCATGAACAGAAGACAATAATAATTCTTATGGGGAAATCAAGAATACAGACACCCCTATTATTGCTATGAATAGAGTAATTTATAGAAATTGTGTATTTGCTCGTTTCTTCAGTATAATTTGGACCATGCCAAAAGAAAGAAGGGATAGCCTTACCATACCTGACGATTCTCTTGACAATTCCTCTAACATTAATTGTGACAAAACACGTGACGGCAAGATCGGAGTAGGGGAAAATCCATATAATAATCTTGAGAAAGATTGCACCGTACTATCTCAGAATTGCGTCTCACACTACTGTAGTGTTACAAGATTTCATATGAACATATTTGTAAATTCCTTCGTTACTCAACACATACATCTCCACAAAAATGATGTAGGAAATAGGTCTTAAGATTTTTAGCTGAAATTTCACTTTGTGAATTTAGAAAGCCTTTTATGGCTTTGTTGAAGTTGAACGTTATATTTGTGATGAATATTCAATATGAAAGAGAATCTTAAAATTGATGTATATTACATAGAGGATGCTGGAGTGTTGGAGTTGTGTAATACTAATGAAAACATGGTTTGGTTATATGTAGTATAAATCCTTGTTTGTGGAATCCACAAAACAACTCTAATTAAATAAAGGATAACTAGGTGATGACTTAGCCTAAGAGTTCCTCCAAAATGTGCCACCTTTCTTTGTGACTTTAAGAGTCACCAATTTGGCCAAACTTGCTGCCACGTTGGGGCCTTTAAGGCTAATCCATCACATTTAATTAACTAATTACTAAATTTTTAATTAACTTTGTAATGTTCCACCAATCAATTAATTAACCAATTGCCCACATAACTAAGAATTCTTTCAAGTTACTTAAAATACTACTCCTTTTTAATACACCTTATACACCTTACTATCATGGTCACATGGTACCTTGTATGGTACTAGTCCATAATTATCGGGTATTATAGCTCAGACCATATTTTATCATAAATTCTCAACTTTCGACGAAACTCATTTTCTTCAATTCTTTTACCCTATCACCTTCACGAATTTACTTATCACTTGTTTGAAACAACATAATACTTATATTCTAAAAAATAATCCCATCCCCGAACTTACTTCGATTAACTTACGAAGAAACTTTAACATACGAAAATGCGGGATGTAACATCATTCCCCTCTTTGGAACATTCGTCCTCGAATGTTGAATGGTGTACTTATCATTCTCGTAACTCATAGCTCTTGCGATGCTTTAGTACTCCTCTTTCCATCCAAGCAACTACTATGTGAATGAATCCCAAACGCTAGGGCATTCCCCTCTTTAAGCTTCTTTCTCACACCGCGACTTGTAGTCGGAATCCTTCTAATCTCGTAGCACTTGATACCTTCTATCATGCAGCCTTTACGACTCTAACTTTGTAATTTTTGCCCATCCATTGTTGATTAACCTCAATATTGATCTACAACCATCCATTGATAACTTGAAATTTTTTACGTAACATATTGCTACTAGGGCTTATGTTGCATCATGGAATATTTGAAGTGATTTTTTTTATCCACCTGGGTGATACGACATTACACTCCCATAACCGTATTTCTTGCACCTTACGTGTGTATTTTAATCATGTCCAATTCGTGAGCACCCTTTCTTTTCTTCGTCAGATCATTACTCAATAGAAGGCCAAAACATCATCCTTTATCTATCATAATCACACCTCCATTCTACAGCATTCCATCTCTTATAAATGCTATGAGTCATAGACTCCTTTGACTTTATTCAGGCTATATTGAGCTTTCTATAACTTAGAGGAACCATCAGTTCCTTTGTTTTCACAGGCTAAATCTCGCGGACTTTTCCATTTTTTTTTGTCACCTTTTCACTTGCCTTCTCCTTATCCTTACTCTTATCTTTCTAAGACCTTGTCGTTCTACCATATTTTAGATTGAGATCAAATCCTATGTATTTTTTCGGAACATCAAGCGAGACATCATATCGTCTATCACTCTTTTCATTTACTGTCTTAGTCAGGCATTTTGATACTTAGACCATAGGTTGCAAGATATGCTACCGATGATGCCGCTATTATTCCCAGATAGTGAATCCCCTCGCTCCAAGCCTTTTATGCAAAGTATGGACTATTCACAATCTTTTACATTTGGGTATCTCGTGCGTTATTTACCTTTACCGTACTTACCTTAAAATCTCACATCATATCTTATATCTCTTTCATGACCTCCCTTCCACATAGGTATAATTCACATCCACAACTTGATACTCTATTATAGTACTTGCCTCTATGGTGTGTACATAATCCAGTGGTAGCTTCATACTGACTTCTTACGAGGTTGGACTGGCTCTAATGTAGGGCGGTTATAGAATATGGCTGTTGTACTATCTCTCTTGTACCTCTGATGTTAAAAGTGATTCTGCAATGTTCTCAATCATGATGTTTATAATTATCATTGGTCCAACAATTAGACCCCTTATTTACTTCGTTAATGTAACTCTTTGGTTTCCTCTTCCTTCTGATCAGCCTTTACGTAGGCTTAGGCTATCTTCTGATATGCGGCTCATTGTATTAGTTATTACTTTAGTCTTTCATAGACGCTAGGTAATATCCGTGATACCATCATCTAACAACTCAATCCCTTGTCTATGACCCGGACTCAATAATTTCTTTTAACTTAAAGCAAAGTCTCCTACGACCGTATGAAGGTCAAAATATATGCTGCATGGATAATACTCCGATCTCTTAAGTGCGACCATAATATAACTAACTCTAGATTATTGATCGAATAATTTCTTTTGCTACATTTAACTTTCTTTCAACATAAGCTATTTCCTTTCCTGGGCTTTCTGGCCCCTTGTTGCGTCCATACTTAGCTTATCTTAGTTCCCACACATGCTATAGATTTCATGAAACTTATATGACCTTCGAATTTTTACATTTAGTTTTTTTTCTTCTCGCTCATTAACCATTGTAGGGGTCACTTTTCTTTGGAGTGCTTAAAATGTTGTTGTGAGACAGTTGTTACACGACCCTTTATTTTTTAGGTCGTTGTGCCTTTGAAGCCTTCTTCCTTATTTCACCAACTAGTCTCTCATCACAGTACTTAGGGAGAATCCTTAACTCTCGTAAAGTTGTGGGCTTATTACGGGCCTTTTTGATTTCCTTACTTGCCTAATCATCCGTAGTTGCTTATTTCCATGCACTTGTGCTTGTATGGTTGCTTCTAAACTGATATTTTGACTATCTTCCCAGTGGCACTTTCTTTTATCCCCGTAATACTCATGCGGTATCCTTAACTACCCCGACTCTTGTTTGAATATATATCTTTGAGTATTATAATGATATTCTTCGAAGCTGAATTCTCCATGTTGGGTTCTACTATGTTTATCTTACACGATCTGACGACTCGCTTGTAACCTCTTGTTTAGCCATAACTGGGATCTTCCTGACCAATTACTAACTAATCATTGCCCCATTCTCATATCAATATTCCACGTAATCTTTCTTAGGTTATTTCCTTCATCTTAACTTATGTATCGCACTAGCTCCTTATTTATTAATAACAGCTCGGGCAGGAAGCTTTACTTCATCTCCTTGACATCGTGCTTGCACAATATTCTTGAATCGTAGTGTATCTGTAAGATTTGGATAAGTGCCATCTCATTCATCTTTCATTTACCGCATTCTTCCTTTACCATCCCATAGTCACTAGAACCACTTAATTCTGACATAATGCCACATTATTCCATTTTCCCCCTTTTAGGGGTGTACTAAGACTTGAAGCTATGACAACCTGCCTATAGATGTTTTTCCTCTTTATCTTTGGCTTCCTTTCATATCACAAATGACCCTTACTTGCCTTATGATAATCCTTCTGTATCAAGGATAACAAAATTCCCTACTCGCGAGGGTGACACTTATGTAATTTGTACCTACAGTCCCTTAAGCTTAACTTTGCTTACATTACTTGCTTTATGGAAGTGTCTTCCAGAATGACCATTCTCTGATTTTCTCTTGAATCTTGTTTTGTTGTCCATTATACTACCGCTGGAACGAAATCTGAAATTCTCATGAGGCCGACTATTATCAATCAATCAGTCCCTAATTCATGTTTAATTTATCTTGTTCACCAATCAATACCGATTTATATTACTCTGGAGTCTAACTTTTCCTTATGTTAATCCCGTTAGAGCCGCGGACTTATTTCTTAAAATGAGGATATGACTTTATAGCCTATACTCTTTTGTTATTTCAAGGCATGTCACCTCTCGTCTTTTCCTTCAATTGACTATAGATTCTGTAATACTATCATCTTTTTTTTTATCCACGTATCACTTCATACTCATAATGCATCATTAACTCTCTTCTTACTTCCTGCTGACATTTATATTTATTAATTTATTCCAAAAACTTGAACAAGACATTCTTTTGCTTTTAGCTCCCCTTGCTCCATCGGCTCTTCAGGTTGCCTAACATTCTTTCTCTACTAGGGATGGGAGCAATACCGAAAAAATATTTATCCCTTCGAAAATTTCAACCAACACCATACTTTCTTTCTGGTGTAAGAGGAGACATATTGGAAGTATGGATCAGTATATGGATTCCTTAGAATTGTTATGAGGAAGTAAGTAGTTGCATATTTGTTGTACTGTATTATCTTCTGGTATTTCTCGAGTCTTGTACCTTTCTGTACCATGATACCTTCTAATAATACCTTTACTATTTCAAAAGATGACCAAATGTGGACTAGTAATCTTTAAGAAAAGCTGCCACAATTGTGTAGTAACTTGGCAGTGCAAAAACAAATAAGAGTGGCTTTTTATTATTTCCCGAGTAGGAGGCATTTACTTCATAGAACCAGCCGCCTTTCTTGTAGATTCTCTGAATATAAGTTTGAGTAAAACTCCAAAATGTCCTCCTTGATCTCCTCTGTTTCGTCCTTCAATACTCCATTGACGTCCAATCTTCCAATGTAATTGTATTCAAACCATCCATTCATCATTTTGGACTACTCGAACCGCAGTCGGATCCTACTATCATGTCTTTATCTTAAACCATATCCGTTAGCTCCCATAGGGCATGACTGAGATAGGCACGGCCGATTGTACATATATTTATTATTGTTGTAGGTAATACAAAATGTTTATATCTCCCTTCCTGAATGTTAATTAAGGATAATCTTTATTAACTGGGTACCTCGTACCCTTCTTCACCTCGCTTCTTTTACTTGTTACAAATCGTCTCTAACTTTCGACTCCCTTATTCCTCTAACTCAACACTTTCAAAACTATATCTCTTACTGATCATCTTTCTGAATGTAGGCATCGTCTTATTAAGAATAGAAGTTCGGAAATTGAATTCTTATAAGTGAGCTCTACCACACGATCTAGAGTAAGAAGAAAGAGTGACAGTCCTAAATGCCCTATAGCCTCCTGCTGATAAGTGTGGTGCACGACACACTCATAAACAAGACTCTACTAGACACGAATTGTAGACTCCCTAGGACAGAACTGCTCTGATGCCACTTTCTAAGACCCAAACCGATGGGCCGCGACGGGCACTCGGTACCATAATCGATCGAGTACCAGCATAACGCATCATTCTTATTACATCATCATATACACGTGACATACGGGCCTAATAGGCCAACATAATCATTTATAATCTCAAAACATAGGCCGAAAAGGCCGTACAATCTTCCACGTATACGACTTTTGTCTACAAGCCTCTGAGAGTACATAAATGTCATAAAGGTCGGGATAGAATCCTGCCATACTAAACAATACCCGTCTAAATAATACTAACCAAACAAGCGACTCTGAAGCAAATGGAGCACACCAACATCTTCCGCTGAGCTGATAGCCTACTTGGAGGGCTATCCACCTGTCTATCGGGACTNTAATCCTGAATAGCTTTGTAAATCATAAATTACTTTTAGCGTCATGCATATGCATATGAATGTCATGTCGTGCATAGGTACATGTTTCATAACATCATCAGCCTATGAGGGCATCCCATCATATCATATCGGTCATTGTGGGAAAAATCATCATCGTATACCAGCTGATCAGGTGGTGGTGCGTATATAACACCATAAGCTTTCCCATATCCCATATACATATATACGGGTATATAACGCCGTTTGAATATACATACAGATATACGCGTATATAACGCCCACTTTGTCACGACCCAAACCGATCGGCCGCGACAGGCACCCGGTACCTTAATCGACCGAGTACCAGCGTAACGTATCATTCTTATTACATCATCATATACACGTGACATACGGGCCTAATAGGCCAACATAATCATTTATAAAATCAAAACATAGACCAACAAGGCCGTACAATCTTCCACGTATACAACATATGTCTACAAGCATCTAAGAGTACATAAATGTCATAAAGGTCGGGATAGAGTCCTGCAATACCAAACAATACACGTCTAAATCATACTAACCAAACAAGCGACTCCGAAGTAAATGGAGCGCACCAACATCTTCCGCTAAGATTATAGTCTACTTGGTAGGAGGGCTCTCGACCTGTCTATCGAGACCTGCGGGCATGAAATGTAGCATCCCCGGGAAAAAGGGACGTCAGTACAAATAAGTAAATAATAGACATGGATGAAATATAGAGCACATGACTCAACCTGTAAGCCTGAATATCTTTGTAAATCATAAATTACTTTTAGCGTCATGAATTTTCATATGAATGTCATGTCGTGCATAGATAAATGTTTCATAACATCATCGGCCTCTGAGGGCATCCCATCATATCATATCGGCCATTGTGGGCA
>ML377915.1:47756-73592 GCA_005239525.1 Nicotiana knightiana | reverse complement strand
ATTCATTTCTCGGACTTGGCACCTCGGAATTCGATTCCGGGCATATGCCCAAGTCCCATATTTACCTACGGACACTTCGGGACTGTCAAATCACGGGTCCGTTTACCAAAAATGTTGACCAAAGTCAACTTTATTCAATTGTCAACACGAAATATCATTTTTATCATTTTTTTCACATAACGGCTTCCCGGTTATACGCTCGAGATATGAACGCAAATCGAGGTGATTATATAAGGTGGCTTTATGGCCTCAGAACACAGATTTAGCTAAAATTACACGTGATGACCTTTTGAGTCATCACAAGGTGCGATTCATCGTTTTGATGTTGTTATGCGCGATTTGAGGCCTCGAGTAGGCCTGTGTTATGTTTTGAAACTTATTGGTACATTTGGACGGGGTCTCGAGGGGCTCAGATGAGTTTCGGACGAGTTTCAGATGGTTTCAAATTTTATTGGCTAAGGCTAGTTTGGCAATTCTGGTGCGATTGCACCTGCGATGGGTTTGGTTGTAGTTGCGCGACCATGGAAGCGAATGTTAAATTGTAGAAGAAAAATTGGATTGGTGGGAGATGGTCACAGAAGCGAGAGATTTTGCATTGAAGAGCGACCGCATAAGCAGAATTTTTCCGCAAGTGCGGGGCGGGTCAACTGAGCAATGGACTCAGCAGATGCGAGGTTCCAGTCGCAAATGCGATGCTGCATAAGCGATTTGTGGGATCGCAGGTTAGAGCAGATCTGGGCAGAAGCTATAATAGAGGTTTTTGTCGTTTTGTTCTCATTTTGGGATTTTGAAGCTCGGTTTGGGCGACTTTGGAGTGGAGATTCACCATATGACTTGGGGTAAGAATTCTTGGCTCACTTGTGATTATTTCATGATTCTAACTTTGTTTTTAGTAATTGGATTATGAATTTTAAAGGGAAATTAGGGGTTTTAGCCTAAAGTTTCATAGAGTGAGTTTTTGATCTTTTAACATCGATTTATAGTCGGATATGGATGAAACTAGTATGGTTGGACTCGTAATTGAATGGGTTGTCGGATTTTATAAGTTATTCCGAGTTCCAAGATGCGGGCCCGAGTTGGACTTATGGGTTGATGTTTGGTCTTTTGATGGAAGATTTGACCTTTATTGATTGGGTTTGTATTCTTTGGCATTATTTGATGTAATTGAGTTGCTTTTGGCTAGTTTCGAGCTTTTCAGAGGTAAGTACACGCGAGATGAAATTTTTGGAGCATTGCTTGGCTTGCTCGGTATTGGATTTTGCTTGTTCAAGGTATGTAACACTTCTAAACTTGCTGCTGAGAGTATGAGCCTGAGAGACCTGAGAGATTGTTGATTGAGTGAGGCCGAGGGACTGATGGTGAGGATATTGATGGGACCGGGCTGCACGCCGCATCATGTATTATTGATTTATGATTGGATCGGACTGCACGCCGCATCGTGTTTTATTGATTTATGTCATGATTGACATGTTATAGCTCTTGGGCTGAAGGAGCCCCTCCGGAGTCTATACCCCCCTAGTGAGTGCAGGTACATACTGAGTGCGAGTGTCGAGTGCGAGTGCGGAGTAATTGGGGGGACTGAGTGGCTGTAAAAACTGGGTGACTGTGAGGATTGAGTGACTGTGAGGATTGAGTGACAGAAAGGACTGAGTGAATTGATATTCTGAGAGTATGCATATGGTTTATCACTGAGTTGCATTGCATTCGACATGCACGATTGACATACATGCATAGAGATGCATTTTTCCTCATGCTGTACGATATTGCGTCATTCATGACTTCACATTCACATTGACATGTAGGCATAGAGATGTATTTTCCTCATGCCATTTGAAAATGAAACATTTACCTATTGAAAATTTTGGGATAAACCACAATTTCACAAACGTACTCATATTTTGGTGATTTCGGTAAAAGATTTGGGTTTTCACTGATATATTTAACAAGCATGCCTATTTTCCGAAACTGTGAATGAGCTGAGAAATATATCTCAGTGTTACTTCATGCTATTAGTGTTGGACTCCGACCTTTGTTCCAGCTCGTCACTACTTTGAACCTAATGTTAAGTTTGTTACTTATTGAGTATATGGGGTCTATTGTATGCAACACTTCTGCACCTTGCGTGCACATGTTGGATGCTGATGTTGCTGTGCACGGGGGGAGCTGGATTTGAAGTTGTACCTGCGTTCCGGTCATAGCTGCCTCTTGATCTATGTAGCTTTAGAATTTTAATATGTTTATATATATTTCAAATAGATGATGTACTGTATTTCATACCAGCTTTGTAAATTTCTTTATTTTAGAAGCTCATGGTTTATACTACTAGTCCTTAGGAAATTCTTGTATAAAAGCACTGTATTATCATATCTTTGCTTTATAAATCTCATTAAATTGGTTAGTTGTTAATTGGCTTACCGGACGGGTTGGGTTAGGTGCCGTCACGACTAGTTGAATTTTGGGTCGTGACACTACTCTTCCAATATTTCAACAAGTCTTCATCGCAAACATTATTTTTAACAGTTGTTCTAGGAAAACCTGAGAAAGCAGGATTGTAGGCGTATAAATTTTGTGAAATTAAATTCATAAATTAATTTGGACTATATTTTAAATTTAAGATATACTAGTCCAAATAAATTTATTGGGCTAATATAATTGGTTTAATTATATAAGTCGGATATAGATGTACTTAATAAAGTAGTCCAAGTTCATTGGGCTACAAGTGATGAGCTCACTTTATTAAGCTCATGATGCCATCTTAATTCCTAGAGGCCCAGTTTGGTTCCATATGTCAAATGATGTGGCACACCAAGTCAAAAGGAACATCCAATAGGATCATGCCATGTGTCAAAATGACAAGGCATGCCAAGTCAAATTAAATGGCAACTAAAACTACGCCACATGTGCAAGTGACACATTCTGGCAAATCGAATGTGGCCTTGTCACTCTTCAATCTGATTGGTCGGAAAGAGTTTGTTCTCATCACAACTCTTCCCTCCCGCAACTATGAATAACGATCTTCATAACCTAGAAAAGGGGACCATTAGAGTTGTCAATATGTGCGGGGCCGGGCTAGCCCAACCCAGCCACGTGGGCTTTAGCAATTGACGGGCTGGGCTGGGCTAGGCTAGCCAACCATTTTGATGGGCCTTATAATGGTCAATCCACCCCAGCCCTATATGGGCTGCGGGCCCCCACGGGCTGTCACATCATTTTTAAAAATATAATTTTATATTTTTTCTTTAATTTCTAACTTAAAAAAAACTTATTGGAAAAATTTCACTAAACTTAATACTTATATTGATCCAATATATCACAATAAATACTGAAAAAGTAAAATACAAGAGTATATTTCAAGAGAACGTCCATGATGCTTATGGGATATCCAATACATCATCTTCATCAAACACATTTGAATCCGCTTGTGAGAAGATTGTCTTAACATCTTCACTTTCATCTACATCTACAATTCGATGCAATATTAATTAGTTCAGTATTAAAAATAATTAAATTTTTAAAACTAATTAACGTTTTAAGACTATGATCTTTTAATATGATGAGCTTAATAAACTTTAAGCTTGGGATACTCTTCTTGATATTTTTTATGACATATTTTATATATTTTAAATACATATTTTTATTAGGCCCACGAGCCGGCCCATCCAAGCCCCAAATCAAGCCTCACGGGCCATGGCTTACTTAGGTCGGGCTTAAAAACCTCATTTTTAAATGGGCTCCAAAAATTCTAGCCCAGCTCTGCCAAATCACGGGCTAGGCTAGCCTGGCCCAACGAGCCAAGCCCATATTGATGGCTTTAGGGACCATAAGTTACTACAAGAAGTAAGAGAGAGCTTGAAGATCAAACACCGTAAATTTCTTTAAAAGTTTCAAGCTTCGAGCAATCAAGTTCAAATTCCAGAGATCAAGTTCAAGCTCAAGAGCGAAGAACAAATCAAGATTGAAGAAGTACATGTTAAAATCAAAGTTCGTGCTAGTTGAATTCAAGATCATCGTTCGTGGGAAAAAATATAGATTCAAGATCAAGCTCAAAGACCCTAGGATATATTTACTACTGGAAAGAAGAATCAGAGGATTCATAGAGATTGTACACTCATATCATTTGAAATCAAATATTATGATAGTTGTAATATTTTTTGGTCTCGATTATTTTCTTGACGCAAATTTATTGTCTACAAAATCTAGCATGCCCGGTGGGATAATCTTGACCTTTCATCTCAACTTTCAATCACCAAAGTTCAAGAACATCGAAATGGCTTCAAATAAAATCAACTCCAGATCAACTTCCACCAAGGCTGCTAACTCCAGGTTCTATGCTAATGTGAAAAGCATCCTTGATGTTACCTTTGGAAGATTTGGACCAGTTACGAGGAGCAAAGTAAGCTTTTTAGGATAACAAGAAATCCAAGTGCCGTCTGCATCAACCCCTATTTTTGGATATTCATCTTCAAAAGGAGCAAGAGATCTTCTACAAACACACCTGATGGGTGAAGAGATGTTGCTGAAAATATTAAGAAAACTCTAGTTGTGCTTAATCTCTCTGGATCCAAGAACTTTGCTGTGAAGGAAGATGATGATATTTCAAGTGATGGATCCTCCCTAATTAGACCACATAACATTAGCCAATTGAGGATCAATCTGTGTGATAATCCATGCTACTCTCCATCATTCACAACAATCATACAAGCCATGGTGACAAACGCTTCATCTGTGGAGGAGCAGTTGGCAAACTTGACAGAAACAATTGCTGGCTTGACCAAGTGCATGAAAAATCAAGATGCTAGAATTGACAAGCTAACATACAGGGTGGGAATCTTAATGGAAGAAGAATCCACCCACACACATGGCAAGTTCCTATAAGTTCCAGAGAGTGATTCTCCCCTGTCACGACCCCAATTTCCCTCCGTAGATATCGTGACGGCACCTAGTCTCTAAGACTAGGTAAGACTAACAAAACATGCGGAATAGCCGAAATATTAATAATTTAACAAAACATCCACAACTATATATATAAATGAAAATATGCAACCCGACATGTATATCTCTCAAAATCCAGTGAAGTATAAGTCACAAGCTCTAGATACTGCACGAAATGCTCCTATATATCACTCTCTAAAAAATATAAAGGAACTAGAAAAGAACAGGATAGAAGGGGACTTCGAGGCCTGCGGACGCGATAAAATCTCCCACAATCCGATGAAGTACAAGTCACAAGCTCTAGATACAGTATGGAACGCTCCTATACATAACTATTTACAAAATATAAAGGAACAAGAAAAGAACAGGATATAAGGGGACTCTAAGGCCTACGGACGCGAGCAGGTGTACCTTGAAGTCTCCAAGCAGCAACACAATGCACTAATATCGAGGCTGATAGGATGTACCTGTATCTGCACAAAAATATATGCAAAAGCGTATTATGAGTACACCACAACGATACCTAGTATGTGCCAAGCCTAACCTTGGTAGGGTAGTGACGAGGTCAGGTCAAGGCCCTAGTGGAGATGATAAGAAACAAGACAAATAATATAATGACATAATGAAATAACATGGAAGTGAAACAATAAAGACTTTGTGGAAAGTAACAACATGGAATCAAGGAAATATAACTCAACACGAAAAGGAAATAAGAATTTTACATATTAAGGAAACAACAACGAATAATACAACAAATAAGGAAGATCAACAGGGGAACTCCCGAGGTACCGCCTTGTAGTCCCAAATCATAAAATAGCTCATTTTCCTTATATCACCGCGGGGGCCTTTACATTTGGTTTTGAAAATCATTTTCCCAAAATAGCACCCCGCGTTTTAGCCCACCTTATCACACCGCATGACTTCTAGTAGTTCCCCTACTAGCCACACATATCAAGCCCACCTTATCTCACCGCATGCGTTTCAACACCCAAACCTTATACAACGGCACGACAGAAACCTCGTGCATCAATAACAATGGCACGGCAGAAACCTCGTGCAACAATAACAACCGCACGACAAAAACCTCGTGCAACAATAAAAACAGCACGAGAGTAACCTCTTGCAAACAGCCAAACAATCACCTCAATAATAACACGAAAGCCAAGATACAACAACTAAGTAAATGATATTTCACAACTTACACCTTGCCTAAAAAAAGAACCATGGCATTGAAATTCAACACCAAACTCAACAACAAGATATTTCAAGGACAACAATTTCAAGTAAGGAGTTCCACAATTAAATAAGGAATACAAAAATCAAGAAAAAAGCAATTAATTCAACTAAACATGTAATAAAAGTTACAAATAGGAGATAAGACAAGTAGACGTGGGAAATTAGACTAAACATGATGGCTATAACATGCTACAATAATTGAATTAAGGCATGAAAAGGAAACTAAGTATCTAAAACCGGAATTTCAATATTTAGCCCGTGTACTCACTCGTCACCTTGCATACACGGCCTTCACTTATCACAAATTATCACAACAATACTATATCCTAAGGGGAATTTCCCCCCACAAGGTTAGGCAAGTCACTTACCTCAAACCACGCTCAATCAATCAATTAGAAGGCCTTTCCCTTGATTTTCTAACTCCGAACGGCTTGAATCTAACCAAAACAATTTCATACTATAAATATAAATATCGGAAACTAGTTTAAATAGTGAAATCATAAATTTTGCAAGAATTGGAAAAATCGCTATAAAAAGTCACCCCAGGCCCACGTCTCGGAAGCCGACCAAAATTATAAAATCCGACATTCATTTGATCTCGAGGCCAACCATACAGGATTTATCCAGATCCGACCTCATTTAGCCTTTCAAAACCCAAAAACTTGGTCTAAGAACTTCTACACCCCCCCTCCCTCACAATTTTAAATTCCAAAATAATAATTAAAAGGTGTAATAAATAGTAGATTCATGGGAATGAATCAAAAACGAGTCAAGAATCCTTACCCAAATGCTTCCTCTAAAAATCCCTCAAAATCTCGCCTCAGTTCAAGCTCTCAAAGTCCCAAAGTGAAAATTAAATCAAACCCTCGATTTTTCCCTTTTCAGCCCAGCGACCTCTGCATCTCTGACCTTTGGGTAACTTTTGCGGCACCGCACATGTGGAAAAACCATCACAGGTGCGGTCCCAACTTAAATCCAGGGTTTTCTCTTCTGCGGATGAGGGCTAGCTTCTAAGAGACCACTTATGCGAGGGAACTTCCGCATCCGCAAGTCCTCTCCTGCGGACACATGGTGGCACTTGAGATCCCAGTTAGGCTAGACCAAATTCGCTCCTACGACAAATGGTTCGCATTTGCGAGCCTGCACCTGCAGCTAATCCCTCCGCAGGTGCGAAGACACCAGAACCAGCCCATCATCAACAAATTCCCTAAGTCCAAAAATGATTCGATTTCCATCCGATTCACATCCGGGACCCCCGGGACCCCGCACGAAGATAAAAACAAGTCCTAAAACATGATAAGAACTTAGTCTAGGCCTTAAATCAAATCCAACAACATCTAAAACACGAACTGCACCCCACTTCAAATCTAACGAACTTATAAACTTTTAACTTCTACATTCGATGTCGAACCCTATCAAATAAAGTCCGATTGACCTCAAATTTTTCTCAAAAGTGATAAATGACATTACAGACTTACTCCAACTTCTAAAATCATAATCCGACCCCGATATAAAAAAATCCACTCCCGGTCAAACTTTCCAAAATCTTCCAACCTTCCAACTTTTGCCGATTAACACTGAAATGACCTATGGACCTCTAAATAAATATACGGACACGCTCCTAAGATGAAAATCTCCCTACGGAGCTATTGGAACCGTCAAAAATCTATTGAAAAGCGTCTCCACACAAGTCAAACTACTGCCAACACTTACGACTTAAAATTTCAATTTAGGGACTTTGTGTCCTATTCCACTCTGAAACTACCCCAAAACCAAAACCAAAATCACGTAACTGTAGAATAAAATAGATGGAGAAATAAATAGGGGATCGGGGATAATACTATCAAAATGACCGGCCGGGTCATTACATCCCCCACGACAAGTAGCATCTGCTAAGGCTATCCCTGTCTTATCTGAAGGGATGGTTCCAATCGATCAACTGAAGGATTTCATTGAAGGAACCATAAAAAACAAACATGAAGTTTCTCCCAAGTCCTCCCTTGCCTACGCAAAGCCATACACTTCAAGGATCGATAAGTTGAAGATGCCCGCTGGCTATCAACCTCCAAAATTTTCAACAATTTGATGGAAAAGGCAATCTAAAGCAACATGTGGCGCACTTTGTTGAGACGTGCAACAATGTTGACATTTATGGAGATTAGCTCGTCAAGCAGTTTGTCCGCTCACTAAAAGAAAATTCTTTTGATTGGTACACAAACCTTTAGGCTGGATCTATTGATAGCTGAGATCAACTAGAGCAAGAGTTCCTCGATCGCTTTTATAGCACGTGACGTACTGTGAGTATGATAGAACTTACAAATACTCGTCAATGAAAGGGTGAACCAGTTATCGACTTTATCAATCGTTGGAGTAACGCAAGCCTCAACTGCGAAGACATAATTATGAAGCTTCTAGCATAGAAATGTGCATCCAAGGCATGCATTGGGGAATGTGATACATCTTGCAAGGTATAAGACCTAGCACATTTGAAGAACTTAATTTCAACTCGTGCCCGTGACATGGAGTTGAGCATGGCCTCCTTTGGGAATGAAAGACCGCCTGTATATGAGTCTCGTAAAGGGAACGACAAGCAAGAAGTTAGGAAATGGAGCAAGTTTTTACCCAATTTTGAAAAAAAAAGAAGCTATGAATGTCAAGACATCACTTGTGAAGTTCACAAAGAAGGTGAGCAAGAAGTAAAGTACGAAATCCACTTCTTTTTAAGATAAGCCAAGTGGAAAGTTGACTTTAAAAGAAATTCTAGAGAAGGAGTACCCATTTCTCGATTCTAATGTGCCATCTATTTTCGAATAACTCCTCGAGTTAATTCTCATTGAGCTTCAGGAGATGAAGCGACCAAATGAAGATGAGAAAATGAATGACCCAAATTACTGCAAATACCGTCGACTTATGAGCCATTTTCAGAAGTGCTTTGTATTCAAGGACAAAGTTATGGACTTGGCTCATGAAAAGAAGATCGTGCTCGAAGATGAGAAAGCAAGCGCAAACAAAGTCTCTGTCACATTTTTCTCATTCAGTCCAGATGAATTATGTAGTTCCAAAGAAAGTAAAGATGAAGAATTACTAGAGAACTACAAGGTTGAAGTTGATCAGACTAATGATGATGAAGGTTGTACGTTGGTGACTCGTCGAAGGCTCCACAAAAGAAGCCCACAAAAAGAATCAAAAGAACAACTAACACAGAAAATGATGGTAAAAAGACCAAAGAAAAAGAATCTAGTTAAGCATTTAAAGAAAGCAAAAATAGAGGCGCACCACCCTCAAAAGCCACGACATCCAGTAACCTTAGAGGAGTTCTTGGGAAATTGGTTCCGCACGGAGATTTCCCATAATGGTAGTGAGGATTTTGGTTGCCATGCTGGAAAAGGGGAAGAAAAGAGTGATGACCTACCCGGTTGGCTATATGCGTGATGAAAAGATAAATCAAATTTTGTTTGATAGAGTATCCTCAATGAACATCTTGCCAATTCGCACTGTGAAAGAACTTGGTATTCCCACGAATTAACTCTCAAAAATTCATGTGATGATTCAAGGATTCAACCAAGAGGGGCAAAGAGCTATACGAGCAATCAGGTTGGGAGTCGTCATTGAAGATATGCAATGAAGTGCATGGCTGCATGTGATCGATGCAAATACGTCATACAATGTCTTGCTTGGAAAGCCTTGGATAGATAAGAATAAAGTGGTTCCATCCACCTACCATCAATGTTTGAAATAATACGAGGGTGAAGTCCAGAAGAAGATAGTTGCTGATGACGAGCCATTCACTGAGGCTGGGTCATACTTCATCAATGCAAAGTTCTAATTGAAGGACCACATTGTAAAGGATCTAAAAGATGATGATGTTATGAAATGATGAGTCCACGACTAAGAGAGTTGAGGTGGTTGCCGAAAAAACCAAGGTTGTTGCTGATGAGGTATACCATAACTCAAATAAATCTCATGGAGGAAACAATGTGTCTTATGGAAAGAAAGTAATTCATACGTTTCACTAGGTCCCTAGAAAGAAGAAAGAGGAAGGAGAATTAGCCAAACTCTAAACCAACATGATAAGGGAGTTAACTCTTTTGATCAAAGAAATTGAGGCAGTAAAGTGGCCCTCAACGCTACTTGCAGGGTTTGTGGCCCAAAATCATTCGTAGAATGTGGCACTCCCTACGAAGCGTATAGATGAAGGCGTTGATCCTAATTCTTGCATGCTATTTGCAAAAGCTAGATATAATCCCAATGAGCCATCAAAATTAATGAAGCTCCCACTAGAAGAGGCTACGAGACAACCATGTGAAGGTTTGTGATACACGCAACCGTCACTAGTGCGCATCTCCATAAGAAGGGCGAGAAACAATTATATCACTGTGGAAGATTAATCTGCCGCTTCTAACAAGCCTTCTGTCTTTGATTGAGTTGGAAAATCAACTGTGGGGACTTCCGTATTTGATAGATTGGGTACATTAAAGAAGGGGAACAAGTTCTAGAGAAATTATCAAAGCATAAGAATACTCGCTTCTCCCAGAATCTAGAAGATCTCTAAGGATTTCCAAAGTTTGGTTCCTTTTAGAATGAGGCAACAAACAAAACTTATGGTTGTATATAAAGAAATACTAAAGGTAAAGCCATATAATATGGTCTACACAAGGAAACATGATGAAGATGAAGATGAAGACGAAGACGAAGACGAAGACGAAGAAAGTGTGGGTTCTTTGTATCATGTTACTGCACACAACGAGCATAGTGTTTCATCTCTAATGGAGAATGATGAGAAATTCGAGGATGTTTCACCGTGTTATCATATATCCTTCAATGATGGGGACCCTTAAGAAGATGAAGATGCAAAGGATGCTCCGCCTGAACTTAAACAAGGGGTAAAACCAATAGTGGACTCTTTGAAAGAAGTAAACCTTGGCACTAATGAAGAACCGAGGCCCACTTATCTAAGTGCTTTACTAGCAGCCGATGAAGAAAAAACTTATATGGAGTTCCTCAAGGAGTTTAAGGATGTTTTTTCTTGGAGTTACGAAGAGATGCTTGACTTGGACCCTAAAGTAGCAGTCCTTCACCTTGCAGTCAAGAATTGCACTCGTCTTGTTAAGCAAGCTCAAAGGCACTTTAGTCGGACTTGGTTCCCTTGATTGAAAGTGAAGTTAACAAACTCATTGAAGTTGGCTTCATTCGTGAAGTTAAATAACTAGCATGGGTCTCAAGTATTGTCCCTGTAAGGAAGAAGAATGAAAAAATTCGGGTGTGCGTTGACTTCAGGGATCTCAACAATGCGTGTCCCAATGATGGATTCTTGCTTCCTATTCTGGAGCTGATGATCGATGCTACTACTGGTTATGAGGCAATGTCTTTCATGGACTGTTTGTCGGGCAATAACCAAATTTGCATGGCACCAAAAGATGAAGAGCGAACTGCATTCCGCACCCCCAAGGGTATTTATTGCTACAAGGTAATGCCTTTTGGCTTGAATAACGCTGGTTCTACCTACCAAGGGTACGCATGAATTAATCGGGAAAATCACTTGTAAGTAGGGGTGTATAAACCGAACAAGAAAATCACACCTAACCAATTTAAAAACCCGACTAGGTTTGGTTTGATTTGGTTTGGTATTGAGTAAAAAAACCCGAACCAAACCGACATATATATATATATATATATAATTTTAAGACTTTATATATAGTTTTATCTAAAAGATGTCTAGAAATATTTCTACATCCTCTCATGGAATATAATATTTAATAGAACTATAAAGTGCATTCATTTTTATTTACTTTAAATAATAGATTGTATCACTTTCTTATTATGAGTTATTGAAACATGTCAATCATCTCTTTGTTCTTTCATATTCTTATGTCAAGATTTATTATGTGATTTTTGAATTTGAAGTGGTATTTCGATAATCTAACTACATAGATCATATCATTATTTAGGTATCATATTAATTTTTATGTTTAATTATTAAATTTGGTTAACCCTCAAAGCGTACATCAACCAAAAATTATGGGTAGACGACTAAGAAAATAAACTATTATGTTTTACTAAAACAAATCTCCCATAAGATCACTTTAATAGATCATATGTTTGTTATTTTTTTTTAAATTTTAAGTAAACATATATACACTTATCAAAATTTTATCTATAACTTTAATAATGCAAGATTGAAATAATATTCATGTAACAAAAAAAATCGAAAAACCCTAAAAATCTGACAAAACCGAATCAATCCAAGCCGACATAATTGGTTTGGTTTGGTTCTGATAAAATCCAAACTAACCCAATCCATGTATACCCCCAATTATAAGAAAGAAAATATGAATTCTCCCTCTAAATACTTCAAGTCTAGTCTTTAAAGCTTATTCCTTGACAAGTCTTGAAGTAGGGGGCATTTGTAGGCGCATAAAATTTGCGAAATTAAATTCATAAATTAATTTGGACTATATTTTAAATTTAAGATATACTAGTCCAAATAAATGTATTGGGCTAATATAATTGGTTTAATTATATAAGTTTGATGTAGATGGACTTAATAAAGTAGTCCAAGTTCATTGGGCTACAAGTGATGAGTCCACTTTATTAAGTCCATGATGCCATCTTAATTCCTAGAGACCTAGTTTGGCGCCCCATGTCAAATGACGTGGCATGCCTGTCGCCCCCCTCCTTCCTTCCCTTTCGGATCGGTCAGGGTATTCGACATTACTGGGACAACTCGTTTCCTTTTGGGAAAGGGGTAAGAAATTGAAGAGTCGCCACCTAACGAGTTAAGGTGCGTTAGGGCACCTACTAAAGGTTATTTACAAACACAGATTAGATAACCAGAGATAGGGTAAGGGCTTGAAATTACTTCAAGGGGAAGGTGTTAGGCACCCCTCGAAGTCCACAACTGTGGTTCCCGGCCCAAACAAACTTTGTGAACAGATAGCATATAAGCAATAAACACATAGGTAAATAGATGAAGGTTTTGAGAAGATTTGCAGTCCAAGCACACATATGTGCTTAAGTTTAAAAGATTTAAAGTCTAAGCACATATACAAAGTTCTGGAGGTTTTACAATCTAAGCACAAATGTGTAAAGGATAGGGGGGTCCTACGTTGTTTATCCTATTGGATCACATCAGTACAATGGCCGGTAATCACTCCTCAGAAGAGGGGCTACTCGTGGCATTAGCGCACCGGATATCATATCCATGTCTACCCTTTCTCACCCCTTAGCGGTTATTAAGCGAGTTTACTTAACGACCTCTATGCGTGTTGTTACCTGTCCCTTCTTAATGGCCCTGGAGGAATTTAGGACCTCTAAATATAGGCATTTCTAGACAAAACTCCCTAAGGTTAAAAGGATAAAATTCTAAGCAACAGGCAAGAACAAATACGACTTTACAAATAAATGCGGGAAAAGCAGTTTAAAAGGCTCAGATTTACCTCCACAGATATTTCACATAAACAGCACGTCTCAAACATAAAACAAGAGGCAGTTTTATTAGACAGAATTCTAAGACAGGATATCTAAGTGAATATCAATCCACAGAAGTATGCAGCTTGTTTATAAACTCAATAGCAAGGACCTAATCAACTTGCCTACTGGTTTTAAAAAAAACCTGTTAGCCCTTAGGCAGCAAACACAATCAAAACAATATTCATTTTTAAGAGATTGATTACCTAAGGCTTTCTTAGGCGTGGGGTTGTGCATAGTGACTACCAGAATTATTAAACAGTTCAGAGGTTGTTTTACCTAAAACATGTTGTCCTATGAGATGTAAATCTGATAATGTAGAGATAGTTACCAATTTCTATTAAGAACGACATGATAATCATATGCGAGGTTAATTTATACCTTTTCAGGAATCAGTAGTTTAAACTAGGCGTAGTTAAGTAAATGTAAACGAAATCCTAGAGCATGGTATCTACTATGCACACGTGAATGCAGGGTGGCTAGGATATAATTTCAGGATGCATAGGATTCTTAAAGCATGATTTCTAATATGCATAGAGAAATTACAGAGTTATTAAGAATGATTCATGAATGCCCATGAGTATTAATTTTATGGCCTAAGGAGCATGATTTCTAAGTGGTAGGCACACACATAAATTGAGGTATGTTGTACGTTAAAGAAGTAAACATGAAAAAGCCTTAAAGACATGATATCTAATGCATGTTTGGCATGTTGATCCTAAGCATGGATTCTAATGCAGATATAGGAAATGTAAAGCTTAAGACATGATTTCTACCCAATGGCATTGATAAAATTATATAGCTATCCACTCCCATTTCACTATCCATCCCCAATATTCATTTACAAATAAATATTACAGACAACTGAATAAATTTCGTAAAGAGATAAAGGAAAAGAAGAAGTTAAACTATAAAGAGCCTGGAAACTGGCCCAAACTTCCAGAACCTGAAGTGCCCAAATGTTTCATAGCCCTTCTCATATCCGGATGTGTCAGAGTTCCCTAAGGACTTCAAAGGGATCCCGGGCAGTGCTCACACCCAGATTTCATAACCATAATTCAGTAAGTGCAGTGTGGAAGGGCCAGCTCTAATGCATCAGAGTTCAGAGGGATCTCATATGGATTCCTAAGCAGTCACACATTAGAGAGGCAGAACTTAAATATCTAAGAGTAGAGTGAGAGTGCTTGACATAGTCTTGAAAAGATTGAGTAGGAAAACAGTTTGAAAAGAGACTTGTTTGAAAGATTTTGTACAGAACTACAGGGTTATGTAGTAAAACAGTTTTTGAAAAGAGAGTAAAGCAACAAGAAACAGTCCAGAAATATCACCCAAAACAGGTTCATACACAGCCAAACAACACAGAACCAAGGCAGGTTCAGCAACACCGAACAAGGGTAATAGGGATTGGGGACATATAAGGCACATAGGTAAGAACATAGTTTCAGGAACACTTAAGTACAAAATCAACAATATGCTAGAGGGCATCCAGGGATCAAGGATATAGCATAAACTTTAGGATTACTCAGAACCGAATAACATAAGGCACAAATTGTTTTGCCACAGAAAAGTTCATGCCAATAATCATAGAAGCATAAGTAAGGCAGAATCATATTGAGGTATACGAAAATGGGGATAGCATTTCGTAAGCATGCTGAGTCTAAGGGAGGGGAGTACATAACATGCTAAGTGAACAACAGTGCAAGCATGTCAGGTGCAGACATCACAGCAAAACCATAGGTAAAAACATATTAGAAATATGATGAATTGAAGTACTAAAAGAAACATATTGTTTTTGAAACTTAAACTAAAATTAGGACATACCAGTATAGGAGATAGAAAACACAAAATAAAGAGTAAGGGGGTAGAATAATCAGCCTTAGCTTGCAGCCGACTAATAATAGCAAGTAACCAGAAGGAGAGCAGAACATAGTATTTGTGTATACGAGAGAGTTTTGAGCAATGTGTTCGTGTGTTTGATAATGAAGAGTAAGGTACTTATAGTCTTAAAACAGGCAGAAGAATAAGGTAAAAATAATAGTTCAACAGTAATTATAGAAGTATATACTAATTAGAATCAAATTAGTATAAAGATTTCCCTTAATTATGGAATCATGCTCAAACGGTAATAGACAGGTGATAAAATAAGGGAAGAGAATCGTATGAGGCTGAGTATAGCCAATTACGGAAACAACTGTAACGATCCGGTAGGTCGTTTTGAGATTTAGCACCCCGATCCCCTAATAACTTCTTTCCCCATTTCTATTCCTGCTTTTGGGACTTGTTGGAACGTTGAGTGGTGAAATTCGGAGAGTTTTTGGACACATAGTCCTTGCATGTGAGTTTAAGCTTTAGAAATCAGACCGTAGTTGGAACTGTGGGAAGACGGGTCCGGAATTGGATTCCATCAACTCCGTTAGCTCCGTTGGGTGATTTCGGAGTTAGGAGCGTGTCCAGAATGTGCTTTCGAGGTCTGTAGTAGATTTAGGCTTGAATTGGCAAAAGTTAGAATTTTGGCGATTTCGGTCGATAGGTGGAATTTTAATATCGGGCTCGGAATTGAATTCCGAGAGTGGATGTAGGTCCGTTGTATCATTTGTGACCTGTGTGTAAAATTTGAGGTCATTCTGACTAGTTTTGAGGTATTTCGGCATCAGTTGTAGAGTTTGGAAATTTCATAAGTTCGTAGGCTCAAATCCATGTATAATTGGTGATTTTGGTGTTATGTGATGTGTTTTGGAGGCTCGACTACATTATGGTAAGGTATTAGGACTGGTTGGTAAGTTTGGTTGAGGTCCCGGGGGTCTCGGGGAACTTTCGGATGGTTAACAGGTGATTTTGGAACTTGGAAAACAGCTGAACCATTGGTTGTTCTGGTGTCTCGCACCTGTGATGGACTTTCCGCATGTGTGGACACGCAGGTTCGGAAGAGGGGTTCGTAGGTGTGGACTTGGTCAAGTCAACCAGTTCTCGCAAGTGCAGTTGAGATTCAGCAGGTGCGGAGCCGCAGATGCGGCCCATTGACCGCACGTGCGACCCTAGGCCTTTTAGTGGGTTTTCGCACCTGCGATGGATTTTCCGTAGGTGCGGGACCGCAGGTGCGGTCCAAGGGGCGCAGGTGCGGAATCTCTGGGCAATTTATATCAAATTCGAGGGATTGAATTTCATATCATCTAAAAATAATTTGGAGCTCGGGTGTAGGAAATTTGGAGTTGGTATTGAGGAAAAGCTTCATAGGTAACAATTCCTAACCCTATTTCCTTTGTATATCATTAGTCTATAGTAATTTCTTCCATGCAGTCAAGGAATTTAGGTGAAAAATCATGCAAATGGGAAGAAGTTTCCCCAATTTGAAAATCCGAGAATTTAATAGGATTTTGTCGTCGATTTTTGATGATTCTTGTTCGAGTGAGTTTGTGAGTGAATGGGTGTTCTAAATTTCTAACTTTCACTCGATTCCGAGACGTGGGCACGGGGGACGTTTTGGGCGATTTTCCTAATTTCGTGTATTATCTTCGAACTTATTAGCTATTTTGATTTCTTAAAGTGATATTTACATCATGCAATCGAATTTAATAGATTTGGGCCATTCGATGTCGGATACTCATGGCAATAGCGTGGTTTTGAGTTGTGTAGCACAGTCGAGGTAAGTGGTTTGCCTAAATCTCTGTTGGGGACTTCCCCTAGGCTATTTTAATATTGTTTTATGTTTATTGGGCACCGTGTGCGTGAGGTGATGGGTACGTACACGAGCCATTGTTGCTAAAACTCCATTTTTTCCTCCATGACTTAAATCATTTCACTCCTATTTCATTGATTCATGTATCGACTATGTAGTTTAGATTAAGAAATAGCATGTCTACCTGTTTTACTTTAATTTTTCCCTAGTTATTACTATGTGTACCATGTTTAGGTAGTTTTATCCATATTTTTGCCTGTGATTTTTCCTGACTGTTTTAAATAAAAAAATTGTATTCGATATTTGTACTGCATAGCATATTTAAATTGGGACTACGGACGAGATTCCAGGAGCTTTCCCCCTGTATTGCATTGAATATTTAAATTGGGACTATAGACGAGATTCCGGGAGCGTTCCCCCTGTACTGCATAACATATTTAAATTGGGACTACAGACGAGATTCTGGGAGCTTTCCCCCTTGTACTGCTTGCATATTAAATTGGGAATGCAGACGAGATTCCGGGAGCTTTCCCCCTGTACTACATTGCATACTTGTTACTGTGATATATGTTGTGCTGAGCTGAGCTGAGGGCTCCCTGCTATTATTTTCTTTTAGCTCATCGTTCATACTGATTGCTTTAGCTTATTATATCTCTCTGTTCGCATTTTATAGTGTTTTACTATAAAAATCCAGTAGAGCCTTAACCTGACCTCGTCACTACTCGATTGGGGTTAGGCTTCGCGCTTACTGGGTACCAATTTGTGGTGTACTCATGCCCTTTCCTGCACATGTTTTTCGTGTGCAGGTCCAAGTACCAGCGCTAAGTTTCGTGGCTAGGGATCCGAGCAACAGCTTCTAGGAGACCGAAAGGTAATTATGTCGCGTCCGCAGAGTCCTTCGAGTAACCTTCCACTCTAGACTTAGATAGATTTTCATGTAAAATTCCTTACGTTGTATAGAGATATTTTGAGACAGAGCTTGTGACTAAAGTGATATTCCGAGTTTTGGGAAAGTTGTATTCTATATGCGCCAACTGGCGATGTTTCATTGTAGACTCACTTATTTTGTCTTTATTTTATTGCTTCTATTTAATATGTGTTTCCGCAATTAGGCTTAGACTAGGTACCGTCACGATGCCTTCAGAGGGAAAATCGGGTCGTGAAAAGTTGGTATCAGAGCGTCTAGGTTCATAGGAGTCATAATTCAAAAGCCGGTTTATTAGAGTCTCGTGGAAAGGTGTGGAAATGTCTGTATCTATCTTCGAGAGGCTATGTAACTGTTAAGAATAATAATATTTCTTTGATTTTCTTTTCGTGGGAGTTATTGACATAAAAAAATTCTAAAATACTATTGTATTCTTTCCCACAGATGGTGAGGACCCGTACTAGGAGGACCGACGACCAGGCACCCGAGCCCCTTGCCAGAGCCGCCAGAGGCCGGGGCCGGGGTAGAGTACGACCTCGCGGTGCATCCCCAGCACCGACGAGAGAAGCGGTAGAGGAGCCTATGGAAGCCCCAGCTGGAGAGCCGGCACAGGAGGTCCCTGTTGCTGCTCCAGCCTTGCAGGAGACTTTCACTCTGTTCATGAGCATGTTCAGTACTTTAGCACAGGCTGGACTATTTCTGATAGCTCCCGCTATATATTAGGCCGAGGGAGGGGCACAGACTCCCGCAGCCCGCACTCTTGAGCAGAGGAGCCAGGTTGATCAAGCCTCGCAGTATATTCCTGTGCCCCCAGCGGCTCCAGTTCAGCATGATGCTAGGGTAGCGACTTCTGAGGCCGTGTAGCTCAGACTCGAGAGGTACAAGAAGTACCACCCACCTACTTTTAGTGGACTAGCTTCAGATGACGCTATGGATTTCTTGAGGAGTGTCATTGTATTCTCAGCACTATGGGCATTGTGGAGACCAGTGGGGTTTCTTTCACCGCTTTCTAGATGAGGGGAATGACATATCAGTGTTCGCGGGCCTATGAGCTGAGTAGTCTGTACGAGGCAACCTCACTAACTTGGACTCAGTTTTAAGAGATGTTTCTGTGAGAGTATGTCCCTCAGAGCCTCAGGGATACTTGGCGCGCGGAGTTCGAGCAGTCGCACCAGGGTACTATGATTGTGTCGGAGTATGCATACCGTTTCAGTGAGTTAGCTCGGCATGCACCACCTTGGTTGCCACAGTCAGAGAGCGAGTCCGCCGCTTCATTGAGGGACTCCATCCTAGTATTCGGACCAGTATGGCCAGAGAGTTGGAGATGGATATCACTTACCAGCAGGCAGTGAGTATTGCCAGGAGAGTAGAGTGTATGTTCGCTCGGGACAGAGAGGAGAGGGACGCAAAGAGGTCTCGAGAGACTGGCCATTTTTCAGGAGCTCGTGCACTAGCAGCACGTCATGGTAGGGGCTTTGTGGGTCTTCCTGTTCATTCAGCCCTTCCAGCAGCCAGCGGTATTCCAGCTCCTCCTAGACCTCAGGAGTTCTATTATGCACCGCTAATATCCAGTGTGCCTCCAGTTTGAGGTGCTATTTCCGGCAAGCCCAGCAGGCTAGCTCCTATTCAGTCTCAGCCGCAGCATCCTCCGAGGGGTTTCTTTGAGTGCGGTGACACTCGTCACGTGATTATAGATTGCCCCAGGGCCAGGAGAGGTGCACCTTCACAGTCTTATCAGCCTCCACGTGCTCCGCCGGGTCCTCCAGCTATTCTTCCAGCCCCAGCTACTAGTCCACCTCCTCAGTCAGCTCGAGGTGGGGGAGGTAGGGATCGCCCTAAAGGGGGAGGCCAGGCCAGATACTATGCCCTTCTAGCCCGTTCCGAGGCTGTTACTTTAGACTCAGTCATTATAGGTATTGTCCCTGTCTGCCATAGGGATGCATCAGTATTATTTGATCCAGGCTCTACGTATTCATATGTGTCCTTTTATTTTGCTCCACATTTGGGGATATCTCGGGATTCTTTGAGTTCCTTTGTCTATGTATCTACTCTTGTGAGAGACTCTTTAGTTGTAGACTGCATATACTAGTCGTATTTTATTTCTCTTAGTGGTTTTGAGACCAGGGCTGATTTATTATTACTCATCATGGTAGATTTCGATGTTATCTTGGGCATGGACTAGTTGTTGCCCCATTATGCTATTCTTGATTGTCACGCTAAGACCGTGACGCTGGCTATGCCAGGCTTGTTGAGATTTGAGTTGAGAGGTACCTTAGAGTATACTCCCCGCAGGGTCATTTCATTCCTTAAGGCTCAGCGGATGGTTGAGAAGGGGGGTGATGCGTACTTGGCCTATGTGAGAGATGTCAGTGTTGATACCCCTCCAGTTGAGTCAGTTCCAGTAGTGAGGGACTTTCCTGATGTATTCCCAGCTGATCTTACGGGTATGCCGCCCGACATAGATATTGATTTCAACATTGATTTGTTGCAAGGCACTCAACCCATTTCTGTCTCTCCGTACCATATGGATCCTCATGAGTTGAAGGAGTTGAAGGAGCAGTTATAGGAGTTGCTTGATAAGTGTTTCATCTGACCCAGTGTATCACCTTGGAGTGCTCCAGTATTATTTGTGAAGAAAAAGGATGGTTCTATGCGTATGTGTATTGATTCTCGGCAGTTGAACAAGGTCACCGTGAAGAAAAGGTATCCCTTGACTCGCATTGATGATTTATTGGACCAGCTATAGGGTTCCAGGGTATTCTCTAAGATTGACTTGCGTTCTGGCTATAATCAGTTGAAGAGTCGGGAGCCGGATATCTCGAAGACTGCCTTCAGGACCAGATATGGCCACTATGAGTTTCTTATTATGTCATTTGGGTTGACCAATGGTCCAACAACTTTTATGCATTTGATGCATAGTGTGTTCCGGCCTTATCTTGATTCCTTCTTCATTGTGTTTATTGACGACATTCTGGTGTCTTCCCGATCACGGGAAGATCATGAGCAGCACTTGAGGACTGTGCTTCAGACTTTGAGGGAGAAGAGATTGTATGCAAAATTCTCTAAATGCGAGTCCTGGCTTGATTCAGTGGCATTCTTGGGCCACATAGTGTCTTGGGATGGGATCAAAGTAGATCTAAAGAAGGTGGAGGCGGTGCAGAGTTGGCCTACACCGTCATCAGCTACAGAGATTCGCAGTTTCCTTGGTTTGGCTGGGTACTATCATCGTTTTGTGGAGGGTTTTTCATCCATTGCAGCACCGATGACCAGGTTGACTCAAAAGGGTGCTCCGTTCAGGTGGACTGAAGAATGCGAGGAGATGGTTTAGAAGCTCAATACCTCTGTGACTTTAGCTCCAGTGTTGGTATTGCCTACGGGTTCAGGGTCCTATACCGTCTATTGTGATTCTTCGAGGATTGGCATCAGAGTGGTGTTGATGCAGGACGGTAGGATGATTGCCTACGCGTCCAGACAATTGAAGGTGCATGAGAAGAACTATCCAGTTCATGAGCTCGAGTTGGCAGCGATTGTTCACGCCCTGAAGATATGGCGTCATTATTTATACGGTGTTCCCTGTGAGATTTTCACTGATCACCGGAGTTTGCAGAACATATTCAAGAAGAAGGACCTCAATTTGCGCCAGTGGAGATGGTTGGAATTGCTAAAGGACTATGACATCACTATATTATACTACCCGGGGAAGGTCAATATGGTGGCCGACGCCTTGAGTCGCCGAGCCGAGAGTTTGGGGAGTTTGGCATATCTTCCGCATTTGAGAGGCCCTTATCCTTAGATATTCAGTCCTTAGCTAGTCAGTTTGTGAGGTTGAATCTTTTAGAGCCTTGCCGGGTTTTAGCTTGTGTGGTGGCTCGGTCTTCTCTTTATGACCACATTCGAGAGCCCCAGTATGATGATCCCCACCTTCTGGTTCTTCAGTACAGGGTTAGGCGAGGTGACGCTAGGGATGTGACTATAGGAGATGACGGTGTGATGAGGATGCAGGGTCGGATCTGTGTGCCCAATGTGGATGGGCTTCGGGAGTTGATTCTTGAGGAGGCCTATAACTCGTGGTATTCCATTCATCCGGGTACCGTGAAGATGTACCAGGATCTAAGATATCACTATTGGTCGAGAAGGATGAAAAGGAATATAGTGGAGTTTGTGGACAAGTGTCTCAACTGTCAGCAAGTCAAATATGAGCATCAGAGACTGGGAGGGTTACTTCAGCAGATTGAGCTTCCAGAGTGGAAGTGGGAGCAGATCACCATGGGCTTCGTGGTTGGACTTCCTCGGACTTTGAAGAAGTTCGATGCTATTTGGGTGATTGTGGATCGGCTGACAAAGTCAGCCCATTTCATTCCAGTGTTGACTACTTACTCCTCCGAGAGGTTGGTAGAGATTTATATTAGGGAGATTTTTTGCCTCCACGGTATTCCAGTATCTATCATTTCAGATAGAGGTACACAGTTCACTTCACGATCCTGGAGAGCCGTTCAGCGGGAGCTAGGCACCAGGGTAGAGTTGAGTACAACCTTTCATCCTCAGATGGACGGGCAACTCGAGCGCACGATTCAGATTATTGAATATATGCTTCGTGCCTGTGTGATGGATTTGGGAGGGTCATGGGACCGATATTTTCCACTTTTAGAGTTTGATTGTAATAACAACTACCAGTCCAGCATTCAGATGGAGCCGTATGAGGCTTTGTACGGTAGACGGTCCCGGTTCCTAGTGGGATGGTTTGAGCCGGGCGAGGCCCGATTATTGGGTACAGATTTGGTCCAGCACGCCCTGGAAAAGGTGAAGGTGATTCAGGAGAGACTTTTCGCAGCTCAGTCCAGGCGGAAGAGTTATGCGGACTGGAAGGTTCGTGATTTGGCATTTACGGCTGGTGATCGGGTTTTACTTCGAGTATCGCCTATGAAGGGCGTCATGAGGTTCGAGAAGAAGGGTAAGCTGAGTCCCAGATTTATTGGCCCTTTTGAGGTGTTGCGACATGTTGGGGAGGTTGCTTATGAGCTAACTCTGCCTCCCAACCTAGCAGGAGTTCATCCGGTATTCCACGTCTCCATGCTACGGAAGTATCATGGTGACCCGAATCATGTTTTGGATTTAAGTTCAGTCCAGTTGGACAAGGATTTATCATATTTTGAGGAGCCAGTAGCTATATTTGATAGACAGGTCAGAAAGCACAGGTCAAAGGATATTACGCCAGTAAAGGTTCAGTGGAGGGGTCAGCCGCTCGAGGAGGCAACTTGGGAGACCGAGCAGGATATGCCCAATCAGTACCCTCATCTTTTCACAGCTTCAGGTATGTATCTATACTCGTTCGAGGACGAACGATTTTCTTAAGAGGGAACGAACTGGTAGGTCCTTTTGAGAGTTAGCGCCCCGATCCCCTAATAACTACTTTCCCCATGTCTATTCCTGCTTTTGGGACTTGTTGGAACGTTAAGTGGTGAAATTCAGAGAGTTTTTGGACACATAGTCCTTATATGTGAGTTTAAGCTTTAGAAATCGGACCGTAGTTGGAACTGTGGGAAGACGGGTCCATTATGGGATTCCGTCGACTCCGTTATCTCCGCTGGGTGATTTCGGAGTTAGGAGCATGTCTGAAATGTGCTTTCGAGGTATGTAGTAGATTTAGGCTTGAATTGATAGAAGTTAGAATTTCGGCGATTTCGGCCGATAGGTGGAATTTTGATATCGGTCTCGGAATGGAATTTCGAGAGTGGCTGTAGGTCCGTTGTATCATTTGTGACCTGTGTGTAAAATTTGAGGTCACTCGGACTAGTTTTGATGTGTCTCGGCATCGGTTGTAGAGTTTGTAAATTTCATAAGTTCTTAGGCTCGAATCCATGTATAATTGGTGATTTTGGTGTTATCTGATGTGTTTTGGAGGCTCGACTAAGTTTGGGTAAGGTATTAGGACTGGTTGGTAAGTTTGGTTGAGGTCCCGGGGGCCTCGCGGATGTTTCAGATGCTCAACGGGTGATTTTGGAACTTGGAAAACAGATGAACCATTGCTGGTTCTGGTGTCTCGCACCAGCGATGGACTTTCCGCAGGTGCGGACACGCAGGTGCAGAAGAGGGGCTCGCAGGTGTGGACTTGGTCAAGTCAACCAGTTCTCGCAGGTGTAGTTGATATTCCGCAAGTGCGGAGCAGCAGATACGGCCCATTGACCGCAGGTGCAGCCTCAGGCCTTTTAGTGGGTTTTTGCACCTGCGATGGATTTTCCGCAGGTGTGGGACCGCAGGTGCGGTCCAAGGGGCACAGGTGCGGAATCGCTGGGTAGTTTATATCAAATTCGAGGACTTGAATTTCATAAATTCTAGAAATAATTTGGTGCTCAGGTGTAGGCGATTTGAAGTGGGTTTTGAGGAAAAGCTTCATAGGTAACAATTCCTAACCGTCTTTCCTTTGTATATCATTAGTCTATAGCAATTTCTTCCATGCAATCAAGGAATTTAGGTGAAAAATCATGCAAATGGGAAGAAGTTTCCCCAATTAAAAAATCCGAGAATTTAATAGGATTTTGTCGTCGGTTTTCGATGATTCTTGTTCGAGTAAGTTCGTGAGTGAATGAGTGTTCTAAATTTGTAATTTTCACTTGATTCCGAGACGTGGGCTCGGGGACTTTTTGGGCGATTTTCCTAATTTTGCGTTTTAGCCTCGAACTTATTAGCTATTTTGATTCCTTAAAGTGATAGTTACATCATGCAATCGAGTCACTGCATGGTTTTGAAGATTGACAAATGCCAACCCAGTTGAACCAGGTCCATCAGGGTAAACATAGTCAAACAGACCCATTGGCACGAGAAGCGTCCATGCACAGGAGATAAACATTATCTGTAAACTAAGAGGTTATCTCCTAAGCGAAAAGGTTGCAAATTGATAAGAAGATGGGGTTTGATTTTACGTAGGACAGAATCGAGATCAAGGAAGTTGAGATAAACTCAAACTCTTCCACGAATGAAGAGTTTTGTATTAGAACTGAACAACAACGTCTCAATTACTGACTCTATAAAATGTTGAAGCATTCCTGCTGAAAAAATAACGCCCAAACACAGAAGTGAAACAAGAATTGAAAGCAAAACTACCAAAGCAATTTGGCAAGCACAATCCTGTGCGACACAAAAGCTACTTGAACTAGCTAGAAGAACCAATTCCATATGTTATCTTTTAGTCTAGTTGTTTTTAGTAGGTGATTACATATTGTATCTTTCAGCTTTATCTAGAAGCAATTGTAACAGGTACCCACTGTTCAAGTTAGAGTTAACTTGAAGTTTGTCGCAAATGTTAGAGGCTAGTTTGCCACGAAGGGATTAGAGTTAGTCCATAGGTTTACAAAAGAATTTATTTTGTAAATGTTGTTTGGCTCGTTGATATAGTAAAGAGTTTGGGAAAATCCTACTGGGAAGTAGGTCTTAGTTTTTTCACCTTTGAACCAGGTGTTTTTCTATGTAAAAATTGTAGTGTTCTTTAAATTCTGCAATTACTTTTCCGGAAACTGTAGAAGTTGGAACACCAAGAAGAACCAGGTTATTCTATAGAGGCTGCACTCGAAAATTGGACACCACACAAATCACCCCCCCCCCC
>ML377915.1:34890-47427 GCA_005239525.1 Nicotiana knightiana | reverse complement strand
GGTCAATCAACTGCAAGGCCACCACTCTTTAATGGCCAGTATTACTCCTGGTGGAAGAACATGATGAAGGATCACTTGATTGGCGAAGACTATGAACTTTGGGACATAGTCACTGATGGTCTTTTAGCCACCATGAAGAAGAATATTGAAGGAGAAGATGTACCAAAAACTAGAGCTGACTGCACTGCTGAGGATCTGAAGAAATGGGAGAAAAATGCTAAGGCCAAAAAGTGGCTAGTTTGTGGACTAGGTCCAGACGAGTATAGTAGGACTCAAAGTTGCACTACTGCCAAAGAAATCTGGGATACCTTACAAGTAGCTCACGAAGGAACACCTCAAGTGAAAATATCAAGAGGTACTCTACTATACTCTCAATATGAAAACTTTACTATGAAAGAAGAAGAGACAATTCAAGAAATGTACACAAGGTTCACAACTCTGACCAATGAACTTAAGTCTCTTGGTAGAGTCATTCTTGAAGAGGACAGGGTAGAGAAGATCCTGACAAGGGTCTTACAAATTTCCTGTGAAATAAAATCACTGCTATCCAGGAATCCAAAAATATGGCAACCCACAGATTGGACAAGCTAATTGGAAACCTCACTGCCTATGAACTTAGAAGGCAGACAATGAAAATGGATGCTCCAAAGAAGAAAAGGAGTCTAGCACTAAGAATTACCGAGGGAGCAGATCTGGAGGAAGATTAGATGGCCATGATTACCAAGGAATTCAGAAACTTTCTCATAAGGAAAAAGGCATCTCTAGAGGTGGAAACTGCAACAAAGCAAAAGCTCCAGAAAGGCCAACCAACGAGGGATACTACGAGTGTGGAAAGACTGATCACCACATCAAGAACTGTCCTCAGTGGGAGGTGGAATGGAAAAAGGAGAGGTTTGAAATAAGGAACAGGAAGAAGGAACTGGTCCAACCCAAGAAAACCACAACAAAAGCTATGGTTGCTGCTTGGGGGGAAAGCTAAGATGAAGAATCAGAAGATGGTGAGAATGAAGAACAGACGCTCATGGAAATTGGCGAATATGATGAGGAATCATATGAAGAACCAGAGGTAAGTATATTCCATCTCAATAACAAAATAAAGTTCCTATCTAAAGAAAAACTTTCTGAGTTACTACTTGATTTCATGGATGATTCCGAAGAAACAACCAAAGAGAAAGAACAACTCTATAAAGAGTGTACAATGCTAAAAGCAAAATGCATGAACCTGGAAGTTATAGTAAGTGAATCTGAAAAGAAAAACAATGTCTTCATGAACCAGATTCATCCACTCGAAACTAAGATTCTAGAGCTAAAATCTGAAATCTTAAATTAAAGCTAGGAACTAGTAAAAAATTGTTGATCATTCTTATATCATGTTAGAAGAAAATATGAGAAAACTAAAAGATAAGATGTATACTAAGGATGAATAGATAAGGAAATTTAAAGAAGAACTTGGTAAAGTCAAACATGAATTAGATCGAACTTGTAAATAGAATAAATCCTATGATGCCTTGACATGGCTTCAAGAAAATCATAGTAACAACCAGAGAGGAATTGGCTTTGGGTGTCAATTGCCCAAGTGGGATCCCAAAAGCAAGTATCTCACTCTCCCTGAGAATAAAATTTGCACCCACTGTGGTAAGACTGATCATTACAAAATTGAGTGTATTGCAAAAGAGCAGGCCAGTAGAAGAAATGAGAGTTTTGTTGAAAGAAAAAATTGGTTACCAAATTGGGCCAGTAAAAGCCTAATTCATCCTTTCTATTATAGAATAGGACCTAAACTAGTTTGGGCCGGGAGTCCCGTGTGGAAGGGATCTCGCTCAACGGATCAAAGGTACGCCGGGGATAACAGGCTGATGACTCCCAAGAGCTCTTATCGACGGAGTCGTTTGGCACCTCGATGTCGACTCATCACATCCTGGGGTTGAAGAAGGTCCCAAGGGTTCGGTTGTTCGCCGATTCAAGTGGTACGTGAGTTGGGTTTAGAACGTCGTGAGACAGTTCGGTTCCTATCTAACGTTGGTGTTAAAGGGAGAACTGCGAGGAGCCAACCCTAGTACAAGAGGACTGGGTTGGGCTAACCTATGGTGTACCGGTTGTTATGCCAATAGCAGCGCCGGGCAGCTAAGTTGGTATGGAAGAACTGCTGTGCCGCTGGAAATCCTTCTCTATATAAGTTCTGTTCTTAAGACTAACCCCTGATTTCTTTTTGTACGTTCAAGTGAGGGCAAGCAGCCAAATTTGGTACTTGGATAGTGGCTGCTAAAAACATATGACAGGGAACAAGGAACAATTCCTTTCACTTGAACACCTCAAAGGAGGAAATGTCTCCTTTGGAAATGGAAAGAAAGGTAAAATCATCGGGGTTGGTGAGGTAGGTAAGTATGAAACACGTTCCATTGAAAATGTGTACTTGATAGATGGCTTGAAATATAACCTGATCAGTGTGTCAGAATTTTGTGACAGAGGTAACCTAGTTGCTTTCACTTCCACAAAATGTTTTGTGGTTAACCTGCTTACTGACAAGATTGTTTTGCAGGGAAAAAGAATGAATAAAATCTATGTCATACAGTTGTCCATAGTATTAGAAAATGAGCTCACTTGCTTAAGTGTGTTGGACAGTGATCCCCTCCTTAGGCACAAAAGTCTTGGTCACGCAAGTCTAAATCAGCTCAACAAATTAGTCTCTAAGGACTTAGTGGTAGGGCTTCCTAACATTAAGTTCAAGGAAGACAAATTTTGTGAGGCATGTGCAAGGGGGGAGCAGGTAAGATCCTCTTTACAAAGCAAGAAAATGGTCAGTACCACCAGGACGTTGGAACTGGTTCATATGGACTTATGCAGTCCTATGAGAACTCTGAGCAGAGGTGGTAAGAAATATGTAATGGTGCTAGTTGATGATTACTCAAGGTTCACTTGGACCTTATTTTTGACATCTAAAGATGAAGCATTTGATATGTTCACTTCATTTGTTAGAAAAACTCAAAAACAGTTAGGAAATCAACTAGCATCATGTTACTGAATTTGAGAATGCAAAGTTTTCTGAATTCTATGATGAACATGGTATAAATCACAACTTTTCTGCCCCTAGAACCCCACAGCAAAATAGGGTTGTTGAAAGAAAGAACAAAACTCTTGAAGATATGGCTAGAACCATGCTTCTTTCTAGAAAGCTACCCCATAGCTTCGGGGAAGAAGCCATAAACACTGCATGCTATATAATAAATAAATGCATGACCAGACCACTGGTAGAGAAAACTCCTTCTGAATTACTTAAAGGGAGAAAGCCCAACATATCCCACCTTAGGGATTTTGGATGCAAGTGCTTTGTGCACAACAATGGCAATGATTCCCTAGGTAAATTTGATCCCAGAAGTGATGAGGGAGTATTCTTGCGATATTCATCACATAGCAAAACTTATAAAGTATATAAAAAAAGAACTATGTATGTAGAGGAAAGTGTGCATGTTATTTTTGATGAAACTAACACTCTTTCTGAGAGACAGGAACTAGAAGATGAGAAGCTTGGACTGGTCAGAAGCAGTCAACAAATTGAAGGAATCATGGAAGATGGAACAGATGATGGATCAGGTCCAACTACCCCAAGCAACATGACAGGGGGAACTCAACAACAACTCACACTAGACCTTGGCCCTAATCCTGCTCCACAACAATTGGTGCTCAAACCACACGGATATCAAAACTCTCATCCTTTTGAGAACATCATAACAGATTTGACATCCAGAATCAAAACAAGATCATCCTTGAAAAATATGTGTGCGTTTGATGAATTTCTATCCTTAGTCGAACCAAAGAACATTGCTGAAGCTTTACAGGATGCTGAGTGGGTAAATGCCATGCAAGAAGAGCTGAATTTATTTTAAAGAAGTCAAGTATGGCACCTGGTACCCAGACCACTAGACAGATCAGTGATTGGCACAAAGTGGGTCTTCAAAAACAAACTCGATGAGGATGGAATGGTTACAAGAAACAAGGCCAGACTGGTTGTCCAAGGATATAGTCAAGAAGAGGGAATTGACTATGATGAGACCTTTGCTCCTATGGAAAGGCTGGAGGCAATCAGACTTCTTATAGCATTTGTTGCATACATGGAATTCACTCTCCATCAGATGGATGTAAATAGTTCTTTCCTCAATGGCTATCTAAAGGAAGAAGTATTTGTCAAACAACCTCCAGGTTTTGAAAGCAAGGAGACACCTGACCATGTATACAAACTTGACAAGGCTTTGTATGGGGAGTGAATATGAGATGAGTATAATGGGTGAGCTAAACTTCTTTTTAGGCTTGCAAATCAAACAAAACTCAAATGGAACAATGATCCATCAACAGAAATATGTGAAAGAATTACTCAAAAGATTTAAAATGAAAGACTCAAAAGAAATTGACACCCCCATAGCCACATCTACAAAATTAGATGTGGATGAACCTGGTTCATCCGTTGATCAAAAACTATACAGAGGGAACATTGGGACTTTATTATACCTCACTGCCAACAGACCTGATATTGTGTTTAGTGTAGGACTGTGTGCTAGGTTCCAGGAAAATACAAAGGAGTCCCATCTAACTGGAGTGAAGAGAATTCCGAGATATCTGAAGTACACTACTGGTTTATGTCTTTGGTATCCTAAAGGTAGTAATTTCGACCTTGTAGGATATGTTGATGTAGATTATGCAGGTTCCCTGGTTGTCAGGAAAAGTACCTCAGGCATGGCTCACTTTTTGGGCTCTTTCCTTGTGTCTTGGGCCACCAAGAACTAAAACTCAGTAGCCTTGTCTACTACTGAGGCTGAATATGTGGCTGCAGCCTCATGCTGTGCTCAGTTGCTATGGATCAAGCAACAACTGATGGATTTTGGTATAGAGGTTGGATGCATTCCTATTTTCTGTGATAACACTAGTGCAATTAACGTGACGAAGAACCCGGTTCATCATAAGAGAGTCAAGCACATAGACGTCAGACACCATTTCCTAAGAGATAACTATGAAAAAAGAATGATCTCAATCAAATTCTGTGCTACTGACAAAAAAATTGCTGATATCTTCACTAAGACACTAAGTAGGGAGCATTTTGAGAGAAACATGCTAGAGTTAGGGATGATTAAGATCACCTAATTGAAAAACAAAATGAATTTTTTATTTATTTTTTGGCTAGAAACACTAAAATTGGTAGGTAACCAAACTAATCATTTCTCAGTACCATGGCTTTACTTCCATACTCTTTTGACATGTATTAATATGATTCCCTGGCTAATAATGATGCTTTTCTATCTTTGTAAATTGAGGCAAATTAAAGACTATAACACGATGAACCTGGTTCATTGCTGTTGGTTCATCTGACTGGCAAGGTACGTGCTCATCACCGTACACTTACTGAAATAATGATAGTCACACATGAGCAGGAGTCTATCTATTTGGTTCATTTCAAATTCTCAAAACTTATCCAAAAATGAATCAGTTTCAAAGAGTCCCATCAAACGTTAGTTAGCCTATATTTAGGGAGTTATAACCATCTAATCACTGACAATCCTGCAGCGATTAGTCTCCCACTTGACCAAGAATTATCCCCGTTGCATAATTAATAACCACATCTTTAAAAGGCCATAATTACCTCCCATCTTCAAAAGCATAACCGTCGAACCAAGTTCATCATTCCTCTCATACAAAAGCGATCAACATTCTTCTCTCCCCAAATATTCATAACAATGTCTTATACAGCACCCCCTGCTTCATCTTCATCAACCACCCCTGATTACGAGGTCGGTCCTGACAACACTAGTTCAAATTCTCCATCTATACACAACTCACATTCTCCAACCATGTCTTCAACCCCCAAAAAACCTCTAGTTCCTGAATCTATCCATGAACCCACTCCTTCACCCAAATCAGTCCCGGCCGTTACACCTAGCCCCACTCTAGCCCCCAGAAAACGTAGAGTAAAGATGTTGGCCAGGAAATCAGTTGCCTCTGGTTCTCATGCCAGAAAATTAAATGAGACACTTCAAGCTAGCAAGGTCCAAGACTTTAAATCTTCCAGTGAGTCTTTCAAATCTGCAAATGAGGATGAAGCACCAGGTTCATCTAACACTGAAAAGGAAAATCTTGAAGTTGGGTCTGCAACTGAAATAACTGAAAACAGGTTTATCTTGATTGGGCGGATAGTGGATGTAGAGGTACCGGATACGCGAAGAAAACTTGGGAAAAACATAAACATTGAGAGAGAGGGAGAAGGCAGTTCAGAAAGGGTATCTGGGAATGAAGGTGCCACTCTGGCTATTGGTGGCCCCGCTCTTGTGATTGTTGAGGAGGGAATCAAAGTTTCAGGGGGAAGCAATTATGGGGAAGCCGCAGCAAGTCTGGAAAGTCTACAACAAGCAGCAGATGATAAACTTGGGTGAGTCCTACAATCCCAAATATAAGAGAACTCTAAACTCCAAGAAAGCTAATACACCCGTTCCAACCAAGAAGAGGAAAGCTTCATCATCTGCTGATGCTCCTGCCCCAAAGAGTCGTGTTACTAGAAGCATAGTTAGGCAAGGAGAAGAAGAATTGGAAAAAACTCTGAGAAAGAGCAAGAATAAGAAGTCTACCAAAGGAAAGATAAAAGTTGGAGAGCCTGTTGAGGCAGTTCATGTTGATGACGACGAGATGGACCTAGTCCATCAGAACGAGCAACCAGCAAAAGTTGAGGTTGAGACACCAAAACCCAAGAAAGTTAAAGCTTCTTCCAAGAAGTCAACATCTTTGAAAAATCTGGAAGAACATTGCTGAAGCTTTACAGGATCATCCTTGAAAAATCTGTGTGCGTTTGATGCCTTTCTATCCTTAATCGAACCAAAGAACATTGCTGAAGCTTTACAGGATCATCCTTGAAAAATCTGTGTGCGTTTGATGCCTTTCTATCCTTAATCGAACCAAAGAACATTGCTGAAGCTTTACATGATGCTGACTGGGTAAATGCCATGCAAGAAAAGCTGAATTAAATTTGAAGAAGTCAAGTATGGCACCTGGTACCCAGACTACTAGACATATCAGTGATTGGCACAAAGTGGGTCTTCAGAAACAAACTCGATGATGATGGAACGGTTACAAAAAACAAGGCCAGACTGGTTGTCCAAGGATATAGTCAAGAAGAGGGAATTGACTATGATGAGACCTTTGCTCCTGCGGCAAGACTCGAGGCAATCAGACTTCTTATAGCATTTGTTGCATACATGAAATTCACTCTCCATCAGATGGATGTAAAGATTTCTTTCCTCAATAGCTATCCAAAGGAAGAAGTATTTGTTAAACAGCCTCCAGGTTTTGAAAGCAAGGAGACACCTGACAATGTATACAAACTTGACGAGGCTTTGTATGGACTCAAACAAGCACCAAGATCATGGTATGAGCGGCCATCAAAATTCCTACTAGAACATGGATACAAACGAGGTAAAATTGACAGTACCTTGTTCTTAAAGTAAAAAGGTAAGGATCTCCTGGTTGTGCGAATATATACACGGATGATATCATATTTGGGACAACCTCTGACAAATTGAGTAAGGAATTCGCTAAGCTTATGGGGAGTGATTTTGAGATGAGTATAATGGGTGAGCTAAACTTCTTTTCAGGCTTGCAAATCAAGCAAAACTCAAATGGAACAATGATCCATCAACAGAAATATATGAAAGAATTACCCAAAAGATTTAAAATGAAAGACTCAAAAGAAATTGACACACCCATAACCACAACTACAAAATTAGATGTGGATGAACCTGGTTCATCCGTTGATCAAAAACTATATAGAGGGATGATTGGGTCTTTATTATATCACTACCAACAGACCTTATTGTGTTCAGTGTAGGACTGTGTGCTAGGTTTCAGGAAAATCCAAAGGAGTCCAATCTAACTGGAGTGAAGAGAATTCTGAGATATCTGAAGGACACTACTGATTTATGTCTTTTGTATCCTAAAGGTAGTAATTTCAACCTTGTCGGATATGCTGATGCAGATTATGCAGGTTTCCTGGTTGTCAGGAAAAGTACCTCAGGCATGGCTCACTTTTTGGGATCTTGCCTTGTGTCCTGGCCCACCAAGAAACAAAACTCAGTAGCCTTGTCTACTACTGAGGCTGAATATGTGGCTGTAGCCTCATGCTGTGCTCAGTTGCTATGGATCAAGCAACAACTCATGGATTTTGGTATAGAGGTTGGATGCATTCCTATTTTCTGTGACAACACTAATGCAATTAACATGACGAAGAACCCGGTTCATCATAAGAGAACCAAGCACATATATGCCAGACACCATTTCCTAAGAGATAACTATGAAAAAGGAATGATCTCAATCGAATTCTGTGCTACTGACAAACAAATTGTTGATATCTTCACTAAGGCACTAAGTAGAGAGCATTTTGAGAAAAACAGGCTAGAATTAGGGATGATTAAAATCACCTAATTTAAAAACAAAAATGATTTTTTTTATTTTCTTTTTGGCTAGAAACACTAAAATAGGTAGCTAACCAAACTAATCATTGCTCAGTATCATGACTTTACTGCCATACTCTTTTGACATGTATTAATATGATTCCCTGGCTACTAATGATGCTTTTCAATATTTGTAAACTGAGGCAAATTAAACACTATAGCACGATGGACCTGGTTCATGGTTGCTGGTTCATCTGGCTGACAAGGTACGTGCTCATCACCATACACTTATTGAAATAATTATAGTCACACATGAGTAGGACTCCATGTGTTTGGTTCATTTCAATTCTCAGTACTTATGCGAAAATGAACCAGTTTCAAAGAGTCCCATCGAACCTTAATTAGCCTAGATTTAGGGGGTATAAACCGTCTAATCAGTGACAATCCTGCAGCGATTAGACTCCCACTTGACTAAGAATTATGCTCGTTGCATTATTAATAACCACATCTTTAAAAGGCCATCATTACCTCCCCTCTTCAAAAGAATAACCGTCGAACCAAGTTCATCATTCCTCTCATACCAAAGCGATCAATATTCTTCTCTCCTCAAATATTCATAACAATGTCTTATACACCACCCCCTGTTTCATCTTCATCAACCACCCCTGATTACGAGGTCGGTCTTGATGACACTGGTTCAAATTCTCCATCGATACACAACTCACATTCTCCAACCAGGTCTTCAACCCCCCAAAATCCTCCGGTTCCTGAATCTATCCCTGAACCCACTCCTTCACCCAAATCAGTCCCAACCGTTACACCTAGGCCCAATCCAACCACTAGAACGTAGAGTAAAAATGTTGGCCAGGAAAATAGCTGCCCCTGGATCTCATGCCATAAAATTGAATGAGATACTTCAAGCTAGCAAGGTCCAAGACTCTAAATCTTCCAGCGAGTCATTCAAATCTGCAAATGAGGATGAAGCACCGGGTTCATCTGACACTGAAAAGCGAAATCTTGAAGTTGGGTATGCAACTGAATTTTCTGAAAATAGGTTTATCTTGATTGGGCTGATAATGGAGGTAGAGGTACCAGATAGGCGAAGAAAATTGGGAAAAACATAAACATTGAGAGAGAGGGAGAGGGAAGTTTAGAAATGGGGTCTAGGAAGGATGCCACTCTGGCTATTGGTGGCTCCACTCTTGTGATTGTTGAGGAGGGAATCAAAGTTTCAGGGGGAAGCAATTATGGGGAAGCCGCAGCAAGTCTGGAAAGTCTACAACAAGCAGCAGATGATAAACTTGGGTGAGTCCTACAATCCCAAATATAAGAGAACTCTAAACTCCAAGAAAGCTAATACACCCGTTCCAACCAAGAAGAGGAAAGCTTCATCATCTGCTGATGCTCCTGCCCCAAAGAGTCGTGTTACTAGAAGCATAGTTAGGCAAGGAGAAGAAGAATTGGAAAAAACTCTAAGAAAGAGCAAGAATAAGAAGTCTGCCAAAGGAAAGACAAAAGTTGGAGAGCCTGTTGAGGCAGTTCATGTTGATGACGATAAGATGGACCTAGTCCATCAGAACGAGCAACCAGCAACAGTTGAGGTTGAGACACCAAAACCCAAGAAAGTTAAAGCTTCTTCCAAGAAGTCAACATCTTTGTCTGCCACACCCTCAACAGTTGCAAAGAGGACCAGGTCTACGTCAAAGAAAATAAAGATTCTTGATGATGAGGAATGGAATGGAGAAGAAGAGGAAGTGTCAGGTGAGGAGACTAACAAACTCACAATGTTTGGTAAGCGTACTATCTTGAAGGAGAAGATGTTTAGAGACCTTGAGGAGTGACGGATGATTTTCCTGTTAGATACCTTAGATGTGCAAGGGTGGAAAGACATGGTTCTTCACCTTGAGGGAAGACTGGCTAGGAACGAGTTGGTTGAATTTATGGCCAACCCAGTTGTCAAAGATGGAAAAGTATCCTCCAAGGTTCAAGGGGTTGAGATTTCATTTGATGCAAAGGAGTTGGGGAAGATACTGCATATCCCTTCTGAGGGTTATGATGATTACACAAGACAAAGGTGGCCTAATATGGATGATTTGCCCTCAGCTCTTCAAATCACAAGGTCCTTATGTGAGAATGAGCAAGAATTGGAGCCCAGGGCAGTGTTTAAGAGTGAGATGAGTCCTCATCACAAACTGTTCTTCGAGTTTGTGATAAAATTTCTGCTGCCTAGGCAAGAGCGAAGGCACATTGCCATCTACATGGATCTCACGCTCATGGAGTGTTTGTACAGTGGTAAACATATTAATTGGTCTGCCTTCATCATCCAGCTCTTGGACATGGTTATGAATGGAGCCAAGGCACATGCTATACCTTATGGGTTTATCCTGACTGTTGTGCTTGCTCACTTCAATGTTCTAGTGGACAATGCTGAAATGGCTACTGCTAAGGACTACTTTGGGAAGAATACGCTGCTGACTTGTGACTACACTGTTAATATTCTTGAGGATGAACGTGGTTCATCTAGGAAACTGCCTGTTAATAGCAAGGTCTGGACGCTTGTGCGGGACGGTGAGATCAAGGATGCGGAGATCCTTCGTTTGAAATCTCGCCTTATTGAGGTTGAAGCTGAGCGGGATGCTCTCAAAGCTGAATTAGCCAAAGACAAGGAGAAGAATGAGGGTGTTCTTCATCAAATGCTCTCTCTTCTTCAAGCCAAGACCACAGCCTTCTCTCCCTCTTCCCGGAGTCTAGTGTCTCCAAAAACCCCCTCTATGACCCAGTTTGGGATTGTTCTGCTTTTTGTTTTCTATTTTGCTCATGATTGCAACTGTTCTTAATTATTTTTGTGTATGGTGCCTGATCTGCTGTCTAATCAATGAATGTTGCTGTTTGGTTATTGATTTTGTCTCAGTTTCTTAAATAGCTTGCATTTGATTGGTTTCCTTTGATGATTAATTAATGATTTGCATCTACAGTTGCCTCAATGGCCATGAGTAATTGTTAATATTTCTGGTAAGTTTATCATTTTTCAACTCTTCAATGATTCCAAAAGGGGGAAAATATGTTCTTTCAAAATTTCAATGCTTTTTGTGATATTTATAACCTTATGAACCTAGTCTCTCTATGATGAATGCTTAAATCTATAAAAAGTGTCTATGTTGGATTGAAGTATGTACAGGGTTAAGCACAGAGTTTGTCATCATCAAAAGGGGGGAATTTGTTGAGTCAAGTCGCTGCATGGTTTTAAAGATTGACAAATGCCAACCCAGTTGCACCAGGTCCATCAGGGCAAACATGGTCAAACAGACCCATTAGCACGAGAAGCGTCCATGCACATGAGATAAACATTATCTGTGAACTAAGAGGTTATCTCCTAAGCGGAAAGGTTGCAAATTGATAAGATGATGGAGTTTGATTTCAGGTAGGACATAATCGAGATCAAAGAAGTTGAGATAAACTCAAACTCTTCCACCAAGGAAGAGTTGTATTAGAACTGAACAACAATGTCTCAACTACTGACTCTATAAAATATTGAAGCATTCCTGCTGAAAAAATAACGCACAAACACAGAAGTGAGACAAGAACTGAAAGCAAAATTACCAAAGAAATTTGGCATGCAGAATCCTAGTGCGACACAAAATCTACTTGAACCAGCTAGAAGAATCAATTCCATCTGTTGTCTTTTAGTCTAGTTGTTTGTAGTAGGTGATTACATATTGTATCTTTCAGCTTTATCTAGAAGCAATTGTAATACACACTGTTCAAGTTAGAATTAACTTGAAGTTTGTCGCAAATAGCTAGAGGCTAGTTTGCCACAAAGGGATTAGAGTTAGTCCTTAGGTTTACAAAAGAGTTTATTTTGTAAATGCTGTTTGGCTCGTTGATATAGTGAAGAGTTCGGGAAAATCCTTTTGGGAAGTAGGTCGTGGTTTTTTCACTTTTGAGCCAAGTTTTTTTCCACGTACAAATTGATGTGTTCTTTAAATTCTGCAATTACTTTTCCGCAAACTGTAGAAGTTGGAACACCAAGAAGAATCAGGTTAACTATAAAGACTACACTCGAAAATTGGACACCACACAAATCAACCCCCCCCCCCCCCCTTTTGTGTGGTAT
>ML377915.1:0-34667 GCA_005239525.1 Nicotiana knightiana | reverse complement strand
CCCACTTTTGTGTGGTATTGACGTATAGAACATCGTTTTCCCTCCATGACTTAAATCATTTCACTCCTATTTCATTGATTCATGTATCGACTATGTAGTTTAGATTAGGAAATAGCATGCCTACCTGTTTTACTTGAATTTTTCCCTAGTTATTACTATGTGTACCATGTTTAGGTAGTTTTATCCATATTTTTGCCAGTGATTTTTCCCGAACTGTTTTAAATAAAAAATCTATTTGGTATTTGTACTGCATAGCATATTTAAATCGGGACTACGGTTGAGATTTTGGGAGCTTTCCCCCTGTACTGCATTGCATATTTAAATTGGGACTATGGACGAGATTCCGGGAGCTTTCCCCCTGTACTACATAGCATATTTAAATTGGGACTACAGACGAGATTCCGGGAGCTTTCCCCCTTGTACTGCATTGCATATTTAAATTGGGACTACGAACGAGATTCCGAGAGATTTCCCCCTGTACTGCATTGCAAACTTGTTACTGTGATATATGCTGTGCTGAGTTGAGGGCTCCATGTTATTATTTTCTTTTAGCTCATCGTTCCTACTGATTTGCCCTAGCTTATTATATCTCTCTGTTCACATTTTATACTGTTTTACTATAAAAATCTAGTAGAGCCTTAACCTGACCTCGTCACTACTCGACTTGGTTTAGGCTTGGCACTTAGTGGGTAACATTTGTGGTGTACTCATGCCCTTTCCTGCACATATTTTTCCTGTGCAGATCCAGGTACCAGCGCTCAGTTTCGTGGCTAGGGGTCCGAGCAGTAGCTTCTAGGAGATCGAAAGGTAATTATGCCGCGTCCGCAGAGTCCTTCGAGTCACCTTCCACTCCAGACATAGATAGATTTGCATGTAAAAGTCCTTACGTAGTATAGAATATTTTGAGACAGAGCTTGTGACTAAAGTGATATTCCGGGTTTTGGGAAAGTTGTATTTTGTATTCGCCAAGTGGCGATGTTTCATTGTAGACTCACTTATTTCGTCTTTATTTTATTGCTTCTATTTAATATGTGTTTCCGCAATTAGGCTTACCTAGTCGTAGAGACTAGGTACCATCATGATGCCTTCATAGGGGAAATCGGGTCGTGACAACAACATAGGTATAATACAAGTATATCACATGTAAATGAGACTAGATTCATCATGCTTTAATTAAGGAAAATGCTTAAAATCAGCTAACAACATAATTGACCATAGAGTAAGTTAAGAAAATATTTCACAAGTTAAAATCAGTATAGAATATTACAAAAATCAGTGAAGGATCAATCACAATGATTCAACGATTCGCAAATAGCACTAATTTAGCATAACCTTGTGAGAATGAGCGTAATAAACATATAATAGATAAAATTAGTACCCTAAGAAGACGAGTAGGGTAGAAATCATATAAAAATTAGGTATTCATATAGAGCATAATCCAAATTAACAGACTGAACATGATGTACGCAGAATAAGTAAAGAATCAGAAACATTGATGGACAAAGTAGGATAAAGTCGAAAAAAATCGGAACTAGCACAAATTTCTTGGAATAAACACATAATAGGCAGGAATAGTTGAAGTCAAAAACCCTAACAAGAAAACATAGGGTAAAAATCACGAAATCACAGAGTGTTCATGAGAAACCAGTACACATACAGATTAGGTGAACATATTATCGAAAACAGACTCAGAATCACAGATTAAAACCAAGAAACTTGGGGTTTTCAACATAATAACTCAGATAAAAAGAGAAAAATCAAATAACCACTTAAACATAGTGAAAATAATATATTAATACTAAAATCAGAAGGAAAAGAATTTTTTGAAAAGGGGTTAGGAACCCTAGTTTGAAGATGAAGAGACGATTTAGAAAATCGGAGATTCTTTAAGAAAACAGAAAAAATAACTCGGAATATACCCAGATCTATTGAATTTCTAAGAAATCCAGTGTTAAAATTGGGGTTTCAGAGAGAGAACCCAAAGAGAAAGAGAGAATCGGCTTAGAAACCACAGGTTCTAGCCGGAGATGGGAGGATCTTACTTAGATGGTCATGGACGACCTGAAAATGGCATGAAATCCATGGGAGGTGAGCACGGATCCCTGGGGATGGATGAATAACCAACCAGTCCCTTGAAGACCTCATGGATGCAAGAATCGAGCTATAGAGGCTAGGGGTAGGGAACCGTCATTGTTACCGGCGAACCAGAGAATGGCGAGGGATTTAGGGTTTGATGCAGAGAGTATTTGAGAGAGAAGGGGAAAGGGGTGACGGCTGATAGCAGGTGAGGGAAATGAGAGAAATGAGGGTTTGGAGGGGGTTGTTTGGATTAATTATGGAAAGGGTAAATCCGGACCATTGATATGAGTGATCAACGATCAGGATTAAACTGGGGAATTGGGTTAGGTGGACTTAGGTGTTGGGCATGGGATATTTGGGCCAATTAATTGGGTTGGGATCAGATTGATTTAGGCTATAATTGAAAATAAAAGTGGCTAGTAATTAAATACCCAATTATATAAAACAATTTATTAAATAGCTATTAATTATATAAATGAATTTCATGCGTAGAAAATAATTAAGAATGGTTACTTAATTTTTAAAATACAAATGATTAATTACTGGATAAAAGATAGTATAAAATCGTATGATTGAGCTATAATTGCAAAGTTATTGCAATTATAGCCAAAAGGTGCCAATTTGGCTAATTATGAAATATTTTTGTCTTAGTAGGACCAAAATAATTAATGAAACCTAGAAATTCTTTTGAAATCATTTTGTAATGCAATTTCATAATTATTTATTGGAAATAAAATGCTGGATAGATTAATACAAATATAGGGAAATTGTGGAAAAATATTAATTACTATTGATACATGATTTTCAAGCTATATATGCAAATTTAAAATATTTAGAGGAAAAACTGGGTATCAACAATGCCAAGTCAAATGGAAGAGCCAATAGGATCATGCCACGTGCCAAAATGGCATGCCAAGTCAAATTAAATGACCAATAAAACTGCGCCACATGTGCAAGTGACACGTTCTAGCCAACCGAATGTGGCCTTTCCACTCCTCAATCTAATTGGTCGAAAAGAGTTTGTTCTCCTTACAACTCTTCCCTCCCATAACTTGTAACGATCCGGCCAGTCGTTTTGAGCATTTGCACTTCGCTCGGTAGTTTGAGGGCATGATTAGCTCCATATGATGTACTATGACTTATGTGAATCATCAGTTTTGGTTTTCAGGTTATTCAGAATCGATTTGGAAGAATGAATTTCATGATTTAAGCTTTAGGTTGGAAGAGTTGACCAAGTTTGACTTTGTGAATTTGACCCCTGAATGAAGTTTTGATGGTTACTTTAGGTCCGGATGTTGATTTTTGACTTGGGCGTATGCCCAAATTTGCATTTGGATGTTCTTATAAGGATTCGACACTAATTGGCAAAAATTGGAAAAATTGAAGGTTCGGAAAAATTCATAAGTTTGACCAGAAGTTGACTTTTTGGATATCGGATTCGGATTGTGGTTTCGGGAATTTGAATAGCTTCATTATGTTTTTTGGGACTTGTGTGCAAAATTTGAGTTCATTCCGGGTTGATTTGATATGTTTTAGCGCGGGTTTTGGAAGTTGAACGTTCAAAGTTCATTTAAGTGTGATTTGAGGTGCGATTCATTGTTTGATGTTGTTGTGTATGATTTGAGGCCTCGAGTAGGTCCGTTTTATGTTATGGAACTTATTAGTATACTCTAACGAGGTCCCGAGGGGTTCAGGTGAGTTTCGGACGAGGTTCGAATTTGTTTGGATAAATTGCTGATCGCAAATCTGGTGTGATCGCAATTGCGACTGGTTTGCGCAGGTGTGATGGTCTTAGAAAAGACGAAGGAGTTGCAGAGGCGAGGTGACTGCAGGGTGAGGTAGGCCACAGAAGTGGAGGTTTGTAGCGCATATGCGGATGCGCTTGTGCGCAGTGATGGAGCGTAGGAGCGAGGTAATGTACATGTGCAGATGGTGGCTCGCACATGCGATGTCGCAGAAGCGGGTATTTTGTCCGTAGGTATGAGGGCCATGTTCTCAGATGGTTCTGTAGAAGTGAAAGCGACGCCGCAGAATCGGCTAATTTGTTTGCAAAAGCAAAGATGCTGGGCAGAATGCTATAAATCGAGGTTTTTGGTTCTTTTATCATATTTTGAGATAGGGGCTTGAACTAAAACGACTTTTGAAGCAATTTTCATCACAAGGATTGGGGTAAGTTTTCTACACTTGATTTTGATTTTATTTCATGAATCGATCTTCATTTTTGTCAATTGGTTGATGAATTTCAAAGAGAAATTGGGGGTTTTTGTCTAAAACTTCATAAAGCGAATTTTTGAGTTTTGAACGTCGATTCAGATTCAGATTTGAATGACACTAGTATGGTTGGAATCGTAATTGAATGTGTTGTCAAGTTTCGTGAGTTTCATCGGGTTTTGAAACGCGGGCCCGTGTTGGGATTTTAATTAAAGATTCGACGTTTATCATTTGGAATTATTTCCTTAGGCATTAATTGATGTATTTGAGTTGATTTGGGCGAGTTTCGAGCCGTTCAGAGGCCGGTACACGTGGGATGACATTTTTGGAGCATCGCTTGGCCCGCTCGGTATTGGATTTGGCTTGTTTGAGGTAAGTAACACTTCTAAGCTTGGAGCTGAGGGTATGAACCCTGATTATACGTGTTATGCGTTTGGTGTTAAGGTGACGCACATGTTAGGCGACGAGCGTGTGGGCGTGCACTGTGTGAAATGTGACTCTGTTATTTTTGTAGTATCGTATAGTTACCTGATCTTATCTAGAACCATGAAATCTACATACTAGAGCTTTCGAGCTACGATTCACGCTAAAAACCATGTCTAGGTCACATGCTTATTCTGTGGAACCACCGAGGTCATTGCTGCTATTGAAATATTTGCTTACATTGCAATTACATACTTAGTCATACACATTCATTTATATATCATATCTCAGTCTCTGTCACCATTTATTAATCCATCACATCATCATATTTGGGCTGATTTTCATGACACTGTGAGCCCGAGAGACTGGAGAGATTGATGACTGAGTGAGACTGAGGGCCTTATGGTGAGGATATTTATGGGATCGGCCTGCACACCGCAACATATTTTATTGATATATGTCATGACTGGCTTGTTATAGCACTTGGGCTGAAGGAGACCCTCTAGAGTCTGTACACGCCCCTTCTGAGTGCATGTACCTACTGAGTGCGAGTACGAGCAATTGGGAGGATTGAGTGGCTGTGAGGAATGAGTGACTAGGAGGATTGAGTGATTGGGAGGACTGAGTGAATTGATGCCCTGAGAGTATCCATATGGTTTTATCACTGAGTTGCAATGCGTTGACATGCACACTTGACATATAGGCATAAAGATGCATTTTCCTCATGTTGTACGATATTGTGCCATTCATGACTTCACATACTCATTGACATGTAAGCATGGAGATGTATTTTCCTCATGCCATTTGAAAATGAAACATCTTATCTGTTGTCTAAAAGTTTTTGGGAAAAACTAGAGTTTTACAAAACGTACTAATATTTTGGTGATTTTGGTAAAAAGATATGGATTTTCACTCATATACTTGAAAAGAAGGCCTATTTTTCTAGAACTGTAAACGATCTGAGCATTTTATCTCTGAGCTACTTCTTTTATTACTTCTGTTATGTTGTTATGAACTGTTGTTGGCTTTTGGTGTTGGAACCCGGACCTGTGTCCGAGTTCGTCATTACTTTCAACATAAAGTTAGATTGGTTACTTATTGAGTACATGGGGTTGGTTGTACTCATACTACACTTCTGCACCTTGCATGCATATACTGGATGCGGATGCTGCTGCAATCGACGAGAGCTAGATTTGAAGATCCACATGCGTTCCGGTTGTAGCTGCCTCTTGTTCATGGTTGCCTTAGCCTTATAAAAATTTGGTTATGTACATTTTGAGCAGATGATGTATTTATTAGCAACTTGCTAAATTCTAATCTTAGAAGCTCATGATTTGTACTACCAGTCCTTGAGAAAGTTTTGTATAAAAGCGGTGTATTATCATTTCTTATCTTAATAAATCTCATTAAATTGAATAGTTGTTAATTGGCTTACCTGACAAGTTGGGTTAGGTGCCATCACGATAGGTGGATTTTTGGTCGTCACAAGGTGGTATCAGAGCTCTAGGTTCATAGGTTCCACAAGTAATGAGCAATTATCTCGTAGAGTCTGGTGGATCGATATGATGACGTCCATACCTATCTTCGATAGGCTACATGGCATTTAGGATAGACTTCCCATATTTGTTTCCTTATCGTACAACATAGATTGATCTTTAAACATAACTCTTTCAATTCCCTCCACGCATTTGTATGCGCATGTGAGCGCTTGGTATCAGTTGTGCATCGACGACTTCTGATTCCATGGATGTTGTGCGAGATGTGATTTTGGCGTACTGATGTGTAACGACCTGGCCGGTCGTTTCATGAGATTAGCCCCATTTCCCCCATTTCTTCTTTATCATATATTTCTTATCCTGTTTATGTTGTGTTGGGTCGAATGGTTTGGGTTCGGAGTGGTCGTGGTGAGAACAGAGGTACTTAGATAGCCTAATAGTTGAAAAGTCAAACTGAGAGTTGACTTATTGGTAAACGACCTCGGAATGTGTATTTTAAGGCTCGGATAGCTATGCTAGGTGATTTGGGACTTAGGAGTGTGTTCGGAATGATGTTTTGATGTCCGGTGTAGAATTAGGCTTGAATTGGCGAAGGTTAGGTTTTGGCGATTTTCGGTAGGTAGTGGAAAATTGGCTATAGGGGTCGAAATGGAATTCCGACAGTTGGAGCAGGTTTGTAATGTCATTTTTGATATGTGTGCAAATTTTCAGGTCAATCTGATGTGTTTTGGTTGGTTTCGGTCTCATTGGCGAAATTTAGAAGTTTCAAAGCTCAAAGGTTTGAATTTGATGTAATTTTGGTGTTTTCATGTTGTTTTTGATGTTTCGAAGGCTCGACTAAGTTTGAATGATGCTATGGGGTGTGTTGGTATGTTTGGTTGGGGCCCCGAGGGGCTAGGGATTGATTTCGGATGGTTGGCGGAGGTTTGAACTTAGGAAATTTGCAGCAAATAACTGCTGGTGGTAAGCTGCTGGTGTGGCCGCACCTGCGGATGTGCAGGTGCGAAGAGTTGGCCGCACCTACGTAGCCGCATGTGCGGAAAAGAGACCTCAGGTGCGAGAATTAGACTGTTAGTGGGTTTTCGCACGTGCGCAGCTACGACAACATGTGCGGGTCCGCAGGTGCGGATTAACTGGGCAGAACAATATAAAATGGTTCCTCCGTGAAATTTTAGTCATTCTTCCATTGTTGCATGCGGGTGGAGCTTGTTTGAGAGAAAATTGAATAAAGAATTCCAGGTTCTTTAGTGGGGGTGAGTTCCCGGATTATAAAACTCATTTCTATGCTCTTTTGTTCGGATGAGGCTTGTAATTTGAAGGATTAAAGTAGAAAAAGTTTGGAAAAATGGGAGGAGGTTTGAAAAATTCTTTTGGCGATTTGGGTACGCAATTGTGGTCCGATTGTGGTATTCGTGGTATGTGTAGAATCTTGAGAAGACGAGGTTTCTGTTGATGTAAATTTTATCGAATTCCGAGACGTGGGCCCGGGACTCGAATTTTGCCGAATTTCGAGAATTGTGTTAAAATTTGTATCGTTCGATTGGGTTTTGTTCTGTTACCGTGTATTGATGATGTTTATCTGATTTTGGTTAGATTCGGAGCATTTGGGAGCCAATTCGAGGGGCAAGCGCATCGCGGAGTAGCTTTTGGGTTATTTTGAGGTTAGTAACGATTGTAACTCTAAACCTGAGGGTATGACACCCCGTTATTTGTTATCGTGTTGATAAATGAGGTGACGCACATGTTAGGTGACGAGTGTGGGGGCGTGCACCGATAAGGATTGTGACTTGGTTCATCCCGTAGCGACTATTAAGCCGCGTATTCGATTTGAAACCTTACGACATCTTGTCTTTCAGAAGTTTATACTTGTTTATACTTGTTTATGGGCTGTGAGCCATGTCTGGGGCCTTGTGCCGACCTGTCTAGACCCTCAGGGGGTACTTTTACACTATTCTACCACTATCATGTTAGTAAATTGTGAACTCAGTCATTGTTTCATACTTGTCGTTATTTTTACTGTTATCACACTGCTTAAAAAAACTCTGAAATATATTTTGGGCTGCGTCCCGTAAGTTGAGATAAATTGCCCGAGTGGCTTGTGAGGGTGACTGAGTCAGGCCGAGAACCGATTATGTGAGGATAGTTATGGGACGGGCTGCACGCCGCAGAAATATATGTGTTATATATTATATGTGGGTCGGGCTGCACGCCGCAACAATATAGATTATATATATATAGATCGGGCTGTGCGCTGCATCAATATGCATATTGGATCGAGCTGGTATGTGTAGAATCGTGGGAGGACGAGGTTTCTAGTGATATAAATTTTATCTAGTTCCGAGACGTGGGCCTAGGGATCGGATTTAGCCGAATTTCGAGAATTGTGTTAAAACTTATATCTTTCGATTGGATTTTGTTCTGTTAGCATGTATTGATGATGTTAATATGATTTTTGTTAGATTCGGAGCATTTGGGAGCCAATTCAAGGGGCAAGCGCATCGCGGAGTAGCTTTTGGGTTGTTTTGAGGTAAGTAATGATTGTAACTTTAAACCTGAGGGTATGACACCCCGTTATTTGTTATTGTGTTGATAAATGAGGTGACGCATATACTAGGTGATGAGCATGGGGGCGTGCACCAATAGGGATTGTGACTTGGTCCGTCCTGTAGCGACTATTAAGCCGCGTATTCGATTTGAAACCTTACGACATCCTGTCTTTCAAAAGCTTATACTTGTTTATGGGTTGTGAGCCATGTATGGGGCCTTGTGCCGACCTGTTTAGACCCTCAGGGGGTAATTTTACTCTATTCTACTACTATCCTGTTAGTAAATTGTGAACTAAGTCATTGTTTCCTACTTGTCATTATTTTCACTATTATCACACTGCTTAAAAAACCTCTGAAAAGTATTTTGGGCTGAGTCTCGTAAGTCGAGATAAATTGCCCAAGTGGCCTGAGAGGGTGACTGAGTCAGGCCAAGAGCTGAGTATGTAAGGATAATTATGGAACGGGCTGCACGCCGCAACAATATATGTGTTATATATTATATGTGGGTCGGGCCGCATGCCGCAACAATATAGATTATATATATGAATCGGGATGCACGCCGCAAGTATATATGTTATATATGGATCGGGCTGCACGCTGCAGCATGCATATTGGATCAGGCTGCACGCCGAAGAAGATATAACGCTTGGGCTGAAGGATCCCCTTCAGGAATATGTACACCCCTAGTGAGCACATTCGACTATTATATGGATTGGGCTGCACGCCGCATCAATATATGTTATAGGTATGGATCGAGTTGCACACCGCAACAGTATAAATATATATATGTATGTATAAATGTAGTGGAGAGGCTTGCCCGCCGCAGCAGTTGTGTGTTTTCATGGTACTTACTGAGTACGAGTGTCAAGTGAGAGCATGAGATACTGATAGTGGAGTCACGAGTGACTGAGAGGCTTGCCCGAGAGGCTTCATTGTGAGTGATATTGTGCCCGAGGGGCTTATATTTTGTGAAAATGTTGTTTTCACTCTTCTGTACCCCGAGCCTCTGATAATAAATGTTGGACAAAAGTTTTCATACGAGATTTTTTTAAAATGGAAACCGGAGTTTTATGAAATATTCGGAATTGTAGATTTCTGACATGATTTATTCATTTCCACTGTTATTCATTATATGGATTTACATGATTTAAATGGATCGTCACTACACTCAAGTTTTTAGTTACATTGATTACTTGCTGAATTGGCGTACTCACGTTACTCCATGCACCTCTGTGTGCAGATCCAGGTATCGGACCATCCCACTAGTTGATTTTCGGACGAGCTTGGAGTTGTTCGAGGATTGAGGTAGTTGCTCAGCGTCCCCAGCTCACCTCCTTTCCTTCCCTCAGATTATAGTTTCTTTTGCTCTTTTGTACCTCAGACTTTTGTTGTAGCAAGTCACTGTTGTACATTGTATTTTCAGTCTTAGATGCTCATGACAGTTGACTCTAGGTTTTGGGGACGTGTGTAATTTTTTATATCTTTCTGATATTTTAAAATCTGCTAATTTTTTGTGAAATTATGGGATATATATTGATAATCTAAAATGGTTGGCTAGCCTAGTTCCATGATAGGCGCCATCATGGCCGGCTTAGGATTTGGGGTCGTGACAAGTTGGTATCAGAGCCTAGGTCACATAGGACTCAACGGTCATGAGCAGGTTTAGTAGAGTCTTGTGGATCGGTACGAAGACGTCTGTACTTATCTTCTAGAGGCTACAGATCCCTTGGGAACAATCTCATTTTTCTTGAATTCTGTCGTGCCATTTGATTGATTCTTGAAATCTAAACTTCTATTGTTTCATTCACTCACAGATTATGAGGACTCGCGTCACCGATCAGGGCAATCAGCCACCAGCTACACCAGCGAGGGGTCGAGGTCGCGGTCGAGGTCGTGGTAGAGGTAGGGTGCCAACCCGTGCAGTAGCTAGGGTAGTGCCAGTTGATCCCCATACTGTTCAGGGTCAGATTCCCGCCAGAGATACTCCAGCGGGGCAGGCTCAGGCACCGACAGTGCCTATTGTTATTCCAGGTCGTCAGGAGACCTTGGCCCAGATCTTGATGGTGTGTACCACACTTGCTCGAGCAGTTGCCGCTACTTCTCAAGCTGAAAGAGTCAAACTCCAGTTTCCCGGACACCTGAGCAGGCTACTCAGGGCCAGCAGAAACTGGGGGCGGTTCTAGCCCAGCCGATTGCTCCAGTTCAGGACTTCTTGGTCCCAGCTATGTCAGATGATGAGTAGCGTGAACTGGAGAGGTTTAGTGTACTACAGACTCCGACATTTAGTGGTGCTGGGGGAGAGGATGCCCAGGATTTTCTAGATAAGTTCCAGAGGATGCTGCGTACTAGTGGGATTTTGGAGACCAGTGGGGTCTCATTTGCTACATTTCAGTTTTCTGGTGCTGCTTTCACTTGGTGGGAGTCTTTTGAGAGGCGTAGGCCTGTTGGTTTAACAACCCTTACCTGGCAGCGTTCTCCACTATCTTCTTGGAGAAGTATGTACCCTAGTCTCACTGGGAGGAGCAACGCAGGCATTTTGAGCAGTTGCGTCAGGGGGAGCTATCAGTACGCAGTACGAGATGCAGTTTTAGGAGTTGGCTCGTCATACCATCGAGTTGGTCCCTAATGACAGGGAGAAGATTTGGAGGTTTATAGATGGTCTTACTTATCAACTCCGCCTTTTCATGACCCGGGAGAGAGTATCAGATACTACATTCGAGCAGGTTGTTGATATTGCTCGAGATATTGAGTCGGTTCGCCGCCATGAGCGGGTAGACAGGGAGGCTAACATGCCTCGTGGATCGGGTGGTTCTAGTGGTGCTCCTTCCAGGGGGCAGTCAGGCCATTCTTCATTTATTGCTCTTGCATCCTAGAGTGCAGCTTGAGCACCATCAGTTCAGGGTTCTTCTATTCATGGTTCTCCTAGTGGTCGCTCTGATGCCAGGGGTTCATTTCAGTCTCAATCTCCAGCTCCAGGGAGCTGTTATGAGTGTGAAGAGTTCGGGCATATGAGGAGGCAGTGTCCTCATCTTTTTGGAGGTCCATCTCAGCTGAGGAGCCAGCCTTCGACTTCAGCTCCAGTTACTTCACCACCCACCGAGGCAGCCAGGGGTGGTAGTCAGTCAGCTAGAGGCTGCCCTAGAGGGAGAGGTCGAGTAGGTAGAGGTCAGGCGCGTATTGTAACGACCGACCGGTCGTTTTGAGCTCTAGCGTGTCTTTCAACAGTTTGAGGTCATGGGCAGCTCTGTTTCAGGTATTATTTCTTGTAGGTGTGGTCGGAATTGAATTTCGGGAAGTTTAGAGTCAATTTGGAAAAAAAAATTCATTTCAGAAGCCTTAAGTTAGAGAAATTGACTAATATTGGAATTTTGAGTAAACGACCTCCGAATCAGGATTTGAAGGTTTCTGCAGGTTCGTATGATGATTTTGGACTTGGGCGTACGTCTGGATCGGGCTTTGGACAACCCAAGAGCGTTTCAGCGCATACTGTGGAAGTCTTCAGAAGCGCATTTCAGTGATATTTAATGTCCGTTTGGGATTCCGATCCTGGGAATAGCTTTGTATGGTGATTCTGGAGTTGGGATCATGATCGGAAGTGAATTCGGATGTCCGTAGGTCATTTTGAAGTCATTTGGCTAAAGATAGAAATTTCAAGGTTTTTGAGAAATCTGACCGGAAGTAGAAATTTTGATATCGGGGTCGGAATGCGATTCCGAAAGTTGGAGCAGGTCTGTTATGTCAAATATGACTTGTGTGCAAGATTTGGGGTCAATTGGACGTGATTTGATAGGTTTCGGCATCGGATGTAGAAGTTGGAAATTTCAAATTTCATAAAGTTTAATTTTAGTGCAATTCATGATTTCAGCGTATTTTGATGTGATTCGAAGCCTCGAGCAAGTCCGTGTGAGGTTATGGGACTGAGTCGTGTGATTGGGGGGTCCCGAGGGGCTCGGGTGTGTTTCCGGGGTGGTTCCGGGTTGTTTTCAAGTGTTTTGTGCTACTGTTTTCTAGTGTTATGGGGGTTCAGTGCGATCGCATCACTAGTGGCGCAATCGCGGAGAAGGAATTAGAGGGGCTGGTAATTTGGCTTGTGCAAGCACACTTTCATGTATGCAATCGTACATAAGAGGATTTTGGGGGCTGTTGCATTGGTCTATGCGATCGCAGTTGTTGTTGTGCGATCTCACAGAGGGAAAATATGAGGATTCAGGTTTTGGCTTGTGGGACCGCAGCTGTGACTGTGCAATTGCACAGGGTGTTCTGGGAGGCTTCTGGGATTTGCTTGTACGATCGCACAGAAGGATGTTTGAGCAGTGTATTATTTTAAACGGGATTCTTGGCTCATTTCTCCAATTTTCTTTTGGTGTGGGGCTTCAAGAGAGGATTTTCTTCATGCATTCCTAGGTAAGCAATTTCTTTATGTTTTTAAATAAATACAAGGTTATTACATGGAATTATGCATGAAATATTGTGGAAAAAATTAGAAAATCTTGAAGAAAACCTAGAAATTTGTATTTGGATTTTAACCACGAATTTGAGCATTGAATTTAGTGTAAATTGTATATTTGAGCTAGTGAGGCTATGGGTAGAATATATCTTCGAGCAATTTTGGATTTCGGGCACGTGGGCCCGAGGGCATTTTGGTCAATTCACTTAGCGGAGTTGGGAAATTATATAATTTGAATTGTTGCAAATATTAGAGTATATCTTCATTGGTTTGTCGTTATTTGGATAGTTTTGGGGCGTTGTGTGTCCATTGGAGTCGTCGGAAGGGCTTGGAAGCTGGTTATGGAATTTCGGAGCGAGGTGAGTCTCCTTTCTAACTTTGTGAGGGGGAAATTGTCCCCCTAGGTGAACTAAATGAATACATGCTATCAATTGCGGGGGCTACGTACACACGAGGTGACGGGAGTCCGTGCGTAACTACTATTATGCCATGTTCGGGTAGTCTAGGACCCACTAGCATGCTTTACTTGTTGTACTGGTGACCTTGTCACTAAAATATCATGCGATGCTTTCAGTTAGTATCTAAATCTATGAGAAGGATAGAGTTTACTTTTCTTAATCACCTAGAAGGAGAATTGATTCTTCCTTGGATAATTGTGTTTCGGATAAACCTATCGAGTGTGGAACCCTGTCAAAATTGGCAAGTAAATCTCCAGAAAAGTTTTAAATATTGTACTCATGTTTATTAAAAGTAGAATTTTATCACTTCATTGAACAGCTAATTTTCCTGATAAAAATTTGATTTATTGGTGTGAATATGTGTAACTTTGGGTGCCTGAGTCGCATGTATGATTAGCGTGCAGGATGACCCTGTATTTACGTATATTCATATGAGCACTTGAGTCGAAAGTATGAGTCGCGAGTAGGTTAGCCTTATTATTATTATGTTGAACGCGTCGCTTGATTGATTCGCGAGCGGGAAAAATAGATGCATCTATGGTTCGGGTCGTTCGACCCTCGGCAGTGCACAGTTTATGTTTATGTTGGTTCGGGCCGTCGACCCTCGGCATTGCTTACGCATGATATTTACTCCGTATTTGGTCTGATTTATACATGTTTATCGGCCTAAGGAAGTTTAAATGGCCGGTTATGAGGAAGGAGAATTTATGTGTAAAATGTGAAATAAGTCTGATGTTTCTTATCCCGAATTATGATTAAAATTGTCAACTGAAATACGAAGATTTAAAGTGTTAAATGTGGAAGGAGTTGATGTTATTTATTCCTGGTTTTAATAAATTGTCTATGACATTCATGCTTAGTGTCTCACTTGAATATATTAAATTGACCTCTAGCAAGTGTCTAATTCGACCTCTCGTCACTACCTGAGGTTAGGCGGGCGACTCACTGAGTACACGTTGTTTTCGTACTCATGCTACACTTGCCGTGCATTTTCATGGTACAGGTACTTTCATAGCGACGTGGTTGGTCTGGAGACTTAGGCGAGCTGCATCATCTGGAGGCAATTCGCAGCTGACAGAATCTCCCTCATATTGTATTTATTTCTATTTTAAATTCCTTGTCCAATTTGTATTTCGGACAAGCTTTGTAATATTTGTGAAATTCTTAGAATTTGCTCATGTACTTGTGCCACCAGGTTCTGGGGTGTGTTTGGGATTTAACTGAGTAAATGGAATAGTTACCTGTCGTATTTATTTGATAAACTTTTGTTCGTTTTTATGAATTGTAAGTGAAAGGTAACAATTTTTGAAAAAAAATGTTAAAACAGGAAATTATATCAACTAATTAATGATTGGCTTGCCTGACGGTGGTTTCCGGCGCCATCGCGACCTTAATAGATTTAAGGGTCGTGACACGTATGTATGCCTTTCCAGCCAAGCCAGATGCTATGGCCTCCGATGCAGTGATCATAGGTATTGTCTTAGTTTGTTGCCGAGATGTTTTGGCTTTGTTTGACCCTGGTTCTACATATTCCTATGTTTCTTCATATTTTCCCATTTTCTGGATATGTCCCGTGAGTCTTTAGTTATATCTGTTCATGTGTCGACTCCAGTGGGCGATACTATTGTTGTGGATCTTGTGTATCAGTCGTGTGTGATATCCATTGGGGGTCTGGAGACCCGAGTGGACCTACTGTTACTCAGCATGGTAAAATTTGATGTGATATTGGGCATGGACTTGTTATCTCTGTGTCATGCCATTCTTGATTGTCACGCTAAGACCGTGACCTTAGCTATGCCCAGATGTCCGAGGGTTGAGTGGAGAGGGTCTTATGATTATGTGCCTAGCAGGGTGATTTCCTACCTGAAGGCTCAACGTATGGTTGAGAAGGGGTTTTATCGTATCTGGATTTTGTGAGGGATGTCAGCGGTGAGAATCCCGCTAATTATTCGGTTCCTGTGGTCCGTGACTTTCCGGATGTGTTTCCTGCAGACCTTCCAGGCATGCCTCCTGACAGGGACATTGATTTTGGTATTGACCTGGTGCCAGGCACTCAACCTATTTTTATTCCACCTTATCGTATGGCACCAACAACGCTAAAGGAATTAAAGAAGCAACTTCAGGAACTCCTAGATAAGGGGTTCATTCGGCCTAGTGTGTCACCTTGGGGTGCACCTGTGTTGTTTGTAAAGAAGAAGGATGGTTCTATGCGTATGTGTATTGATTATCGGCAGCTGAACACGGTTACGGTGAAGAATAGGTATCCCTTGCCTCATATAGATGACTTGTTTGATCAGTTGCAGGGTGCCAGAGTATTTTCTAAGATTGACTTGCGTTTCGGCTATCATCAGTTGAAGATTCGGGGGCCAGAATCCCGAAGATTGCTTTCAGTACTAGCTGTGGTCATTATGAGTGTCTGGTTATGTCATTCGGGCTGACCAATACCCCAGCAGCCTTTATGCACTTGATGCACAGTGTAATCTGGCCTTATTGGATTCTTTCGTCATCGTGTTCATTGATGATATCTTGGTGTATTCCCGATCTCGATCATGAGCAGCATTTGAGAGTTGTGCTCCAGACCTTGAGAGAGAAAAGATTGTATGCAAAATTTTCGAAGTGTGAGTTCTAGCTTGATTCAGTAGCATTCTTGGGGCACAGGGTGTCCAGTGAGGGTATTCGGGTTGATCCGAAGAAGGTAGAGGCGGTGCAGAGTTGGCCTAGACCGTCATTATCTACTGAGATTCGCAGTTTCCTCGGTTTGGCTGGGTACTATCGCTGTTTCGTCGAGGGATTCTCATGTATTGCAGCACCTATGACCAGACTGACCCATAAGGGCTCAGTTCAGGTGGACTGAGGAGTGAGGGGAGCTTAGAAGCTCAAGTTAGCTTTGACTACAGCTCCAGTATTGATTTTGCCTACGTGTTCAGGTTCTTATACAATTTACTATGATGCCTCAAGAGTTGGCCTCGGAGTGGTTTTGATGCATGACGGTAGGGTGATTGCCTAAGCGTCCAGACAATTGAAGGTGCACGAGAAGAATTGTCCAGTGCACGATCTTGATCTAGAAGCTATTGTTCACGCCTTGAAGATTTGGCGTCATTATTTGTATGGAGTGCATCGTGAGATTTTCATTGATCACCGTAGTTTGAAGTATCCGCTTAAGCAGAAGGATCTGAATTTGCATAAGAGGAGGTGGTTGGAGCTTCTCAAGGATTATGACCTCACTATCTTATATCATCCGGGGAAGGCCAATGTAGTGGCCGATGCCCTGAGTCGCAGAGCGAAGAGTTTGGGGATTTTAGCCTTCCTTCTGGTAGCAGAGCGGCCTTTAGCACTTGATGTTCAGGCTTTAGCAGGTCACTTGGTGAGATTGGATCTATCAGAGCCTCCACAGGTATTGGCTTGTGTAGCCTCCAGGTCTTCTGTTTATGATCAGATCAGAGCACGCCAGTATGATGATCCACACTTGCTTGTTCTTCAGGATAGGGTCCGTCGCGGTTATGCCAGGGATGTGGTTATTTGTGATGATGGGGTCATGAGAATGCGGGGCCAGATTTGCGTGCCCAATTTAGATGGGCTTCGAGATTTGATTCTAGCTGAGGCCCATAGTTTGCAGTATTCCATCTATCCGGGTGCCGCGAAGATGTATAAGGATCTGAGACAACATTATTGGTGGAGGCGGATGAAGAGAGATATTGTTGAGTTTGTGGCTCGGTGTCTCAACTGTCAGCAGGTCAAGTATGAGCATAGAGGCCAGGTGGACTGCTACAGAGATTTGATATTCTGTAGTGGAAGTGGGAGCGAATCACCATGCACTTCGTAGTTGGACTCCCACTGCTATATAGGTTATTGTGGATCGGCTAACCAAGTTCGCGCACTTCATTCCTATTGGTACTACTTATTCTTCGGAGCGGTTAGCTGAGATTTATATCAGGGAGATTGTCCGATTGCATGGGGTTCCAATTTCTATCATTTCTGACAGATGTACTCAGTTCACATCTCAGTTTTGGAGAGCCGTACAGAGAGAGTTGGGTACTCAGGTCGAGTTGAGCACAACGTTTCATCCTCAGACCGACGGGCAGTCGGAGCGTACTATTTAGATTTTTGAGGATATGTTGCGTGCATGTGCCATTGATTTTGGGGGTTCATGGGACCAGTATCTGCCACTCGTGGAGTTTGCATATAATAATAGTTATCAGTCGAGTATCCAGATGGCTCCGTATGAGGCTTTATATGGTAGGAGGTGCAGATCTCAGGTTGGTTGGTTTGAGCTGGGCGAGGCTAGGATATTGGGCACAGACTTGGTTCAGGATGCATTGGGTACGGCAAAGTTGATTCAGGAACGGCTTCGCATGGCACAATCTAGGCAGAAGAGCTATGCGAACCAGAAGGTTCAGGATGTGTCTTTCATGGTTGGGGATAAGGTGTTGCTGAAGGTGTCACCCATAAAGGGTGTTATGCGGTTCAGGAAGAGGGGAAAGCTGAGTCCCAGGTTCATTGGGCCATTTGAGGTGCTTCAGAGGATTGGGGATATGGCTTATAGACATTCCTTGCCTCCCACCTTGTCGAGTATTCATTCGGTGTTCCATGTTTCGATGCTCCGGAAGTATGTTGGTGACCCGTCTCATATTTTGGACTTCAGCTCGGTTCAGCTCGAGGATTTTATGTCATATGAGGTAGAGCCAGTGGCTATTTTGGGTCGTCAGGTTAGAAAGCTGAAGTCTAAGGATATAGCTTCAGTGAAGGTTCGGTGGAAAGGACAACCAGTGGAGGATGCCACCTGGGAGGCTGAGCAGGAGATGCGGGACAGATATCCTCACTTATTCGAGACTCCAAGTATATTCTTAGATCCATTCAAGGACAAACGTTTTTTTAAGAGGGGGAGGATGTAACGATCCGGCCGGTTGTTTCGTGAGATTAGCCCCATTTCCCCCATTTCTGCTTTATCATATATTTCTTAGCCTGTTTATGTTGTGTTGGGTCGAATGGTTTGGGTTCGAAGTGGTCGTGGTGAAAACAGAGGCACTTAGCCTCTTAAAGTAGCCTAAGAGTTGAAAAGTCAAACTAAGAGTTGACTTATTGGTAAACAACCTCGAAATGCGAACTTTATGGCTCGGATAGCTTCATTAGGTGATTTGGGACTGAGGAGTATGTTCGGAATGAAGTTTTGATGTCCGGTGTAGAATTAGGCTTGAATTGGCGAATGTTAGGTTTTGGCGATTTTCGGTAGGTAGTGGAAAATAGGCTATAAGAGTCGAAATGGAATTCCGAAAGTTGGAGCAGGTTCGTAATGTTATTTTGGATATGTGTGCAAACTTTTAGGTCAATCAGATGTGTTTTGGTTGGTTTCAGCATTATTGGCAAAATTTAGAAGTTTCAAAGCTCATAGGTTTGAATTTGATGTAATTTTGGTGTTTTCGTGTTGTTTTTGGTGTTTCGAAGGCTCGACTAAGTGTTAATGATTCTATGGGGTGTGTTGGTATGTTTGATTGGGGCCCCGAGGGGCTCGGGATTGATTTCGGATGGTTGGTGGAGGTTTGAACTTAGGAAATTGCAGCAAATAGCTGCTGGTGTTAAGTTGCTGGTGTGGCCGCACCTGCGAATGGGCAGCCGCAGGCACGACGTCGCAGATGTGAAGGTCCATCTGCATATGCGAAAAGAGGCTAGGCAGGAGGAGTCCATAGGTGCAAAGAGTTGGCCGCACCTGCGTAGCCGCAGGTGCGGAAAAGGGACCGCAGGTGCGAGAATTGGACCGTTAGTGGGTTTTCGCAGGTGCGCACCTGGGACCGCAGGTGTGAGGAAAGGTCCGCAGGTGCGAATTAACTGGGCAAAATAATATAAAATGGTGCCTCCGCGAACGTTTACTCATTCTTCCATTTTTGCATGCAGGTGGAGCTTGTTTGAGAGGAAATTAAAGAAAGAATTCAAGGTTCTTCAATGGAGGTAAGTTCCCGGATTAAAAAACCCGTTTCTATGCTATTTTGTTCGGATTAGGCTTGTAATTTGAAGGATTAAAGTAGAAAAAGTTTAGAAATATGGGAGGAGGTTTGGAAAATTCTTTTGGCGATTTGGGTACGCAATTATGGTTCGATTGTGGTATTCGTGGTATGTGTAGAATCGTGGCAAGACGAGGTTTCTATTGATGTAAAATTTATCGAATTCTGAGACGTGGGCTCGGGGCTCGGATTTGGCCGAATTTTGAGAATTGTGTTAAAATTTATATCGTTAGATTGGGTTTTGTTCTATTACTGTGTATTGATGATGTTTATCTGATTTTGGTTAGATTCGGAGCATTAGGGAGCCAATTCGAGGGGCAAACGCATCGCGGAGTAGCTTTTGGGTTGTTTTGAGGTTAGTAACTATTGTAACTCTAAACCTGAGGGTATGACACCCCATTATTTGTTATTGTGTTGATAAATGAGGTGACGCACATGCTAGGTGACGAGCGCGGGGGCGTGCACCAATAGGGATTGTGACTTTGTCCGTCCCGTAGCGACTATTAAGCCGCGTATTCGATTTGAAACCTTATGACATCTTTTCTTTCAGAAGTTTATACTTGTTTATACTTGTTTATGGGCTGTGAGCCATGTCTGGGGCCTTGCGCCGACCTGTTTAGACCCTCAGGGGGTACTTTTACACTATTCTACCACTATCATGTTAGTAAATTGTGAACTCAACCATTGTTTCCTACTTGTCGTTATTTTCACTGTTATCACACTCCTTAAAAAAACTCTGAAAAGTATTTTGGGTTGTGCCCCGTAAGTCGAGATAAATTGCCCAAGTGACTTGTGAGGGTGATTGAGTCAGGACGAGAACCGAGTATGTGACGATAGTTATGGGACGGGCTGCACGCAGCAAAAATATATGTGTTATATATTATATGTGGGTCAGGCTGCACGCCGCAACAATATAGAATATATATATATATATATATATATATATATATATATATATATATATATATATATATATGTATAAATGTAGTGGAGCGGACTGCCCGCCGCAGCAGTTGTGTGTGTTCATGGTACTTCCTGAGTACGAGTGTCAAGTGAGAGCATGAGATACTGATAGTGGAGTCACGAGTGACTGAGACGCTTACCCGAGAGGCTTTATTGTGAGTGATATTGTGCCCGAGGGGCTTATATTTTATGAAAATGTTGTTTTCACTCTTCTTTACACCGAGCCTCTGATAATAAATGCTGGACAAAAGTTTTCATACGAGATTTTATTTTTTTTAAATGGAAATCGGATTTTTATGAAATATTCAGAATTGCTGATTTCTGACTTGATTTATTCATTTCCACTGTTATTCATTATATGGATTTACATGATTTAAATGGCTCGTCACTGCACTCAAGGTTTTAGTTACATTGATTACTTACTGAGTTGGCGTACTCACGTTACTCCCTACACCTCTGTGTGCAGATCCAGGTACCGAACCATCCCGCTAGTTGATTTCCGGACGAGCTTGGAGTTTTTCGAGGATTGAGGTAGCTGCTTCGCGTCCCCAACTCACCTCCTTCCTTCCCTCAGATTATAGTTTCTTTTGGTCTTTTGTACCTCATACTTTTGTTGTAGCAAGTCACTGTTGGACATTGTATTTTCAGTCTTAGAAGCTCATGACAATTGACTCCAGGTTTTGGGGAATTGTGTATTTGTTTATCTCTTTCTGATATTTTAAAATTTGCTAAATTTTAGTGAAATTATGGGATATATATTGATAATCTGAAATGGTTGGCTAGCTTAGTTCCATGATAGGCGTCATCACAGCCGGCTTAGGATTTGCGTTCGTGAAAAGTTGATAGGCCAGCTTTGAGGACTTGAGTCGGGTTATGACTGTAGCTTGAGCTCGGGTATTTTGGTCGTGTGAGCACATGCGTCTAGACTTATATATCTGGTCACATCCATATGAGTGGAATTTGCGACTGGATGAGTGGCTGGATGGCTATATGATGAACATGATGCGACTGCGAGATGTGCTCAGATGGTTTGAATGTGACGAGAAGAGTTCTCTTGGGATGTGGAAAGGACTATTGGGTGCCTGATTTCTGTCTTGATATGACGTATAGTCTCAAGTTATGAGTGTGTCGAAAGATTTTTCATGTTGTTTAACTGTGGAAATAAGTTATTTTCATGTCTTGTTGTGAGTTCAGACTCAGGGAGATTAAGTGTGATGGCGTAGTAATCGCAGTTGCGAAAGGGGTATAGCAAGATGTCAATTTGAGGCTAAGAAAGTGAGTTATCTCCTGCGAAGTAATCTACGGAGGTGTGATCCTTATGATGTTGCGTGGAGAGATTTTTTTCTACCAGCATGCATATATGTTTAGATTTGAATTTGAATTTTGTTGAGAAAGTCGACCTGATCGTCATGTGGATGTATGCGAGCTTAGTAGATTATTTCAGGTACTATATGGTTTATGTTATGTGAGCTTATGAAGGATTTTGTTAAATCTCCCTACGGTGTTATGGCAGTAATAGATTATGGGTAGGATGAGTTATTAGACGTCCAATTCGACGGCGTTGACCTAAGTAGGGGAGTCGATTATCGATGATTTGATTGCGTGGTTATGTGTTGTACTGGTTTTGGTTTGAGGCATGCTTGTGAATTAGATATGACTTGCAGAGGTTGAGATCGAGGATGACTCGAGTAAAGGGATTTCTGGATACAGGTTATATTACACTTGATGGGTATATGGGAATCATGGACTGATTTGAGTTTGTAATTCGTGACAGATGTATCGTGCATGGAGTAGGGGTTCACCCGGTTGTTCAGAGGTGTGGGTTACTCTTTGGGCATTGTCATGCTAATAGGGCATAGGTCGTTCGGCCCATTTGGGCGGTGCAATTGAGATGTGAGAATAGTAAATGACTCTCGAAAGGGTGCTAATGGATTCAAGGTTTATATGTGGAAATTGAGAATTTTGCAAATTTTTATTTGGCTAGAATCTGGGGTTTAAGTTTGATGGTATTGAGACTTGTGGTATTTCTATATCATTATGGATTTTAAATTTCAGTATCAAGAAGGTGAAGAAAATGACTTTAGATTCGCAGAATGCCTCTTCAGAGTAGGTGTCTCGGTTGTGGTACTTGTGGGGTGCTTAAGAGGGAATATAACGGCTTTTGGGCCTTAGGGCGGTGTGATTTATTCTAGGATCTCGTGGGGTGAGTTTTGGTTAAGGATCCTGGTGTTCTGGCAAGGAGAAGTGTCAACTTGAGGGTAATTTGGAAGGAACTCGGAGAAGTAGGGCAGCTTGGTAGTAGGTTGGATCAATATGGTAATGGTATGCTCGGTTCTTTTTGTTCTCATGATGTGGTGAGTCTATCCGGGTATTTTGTGGCAGTATTCTTGGGTTTTGGCAATTGTGCGGCTTGGTAGAGTTAGAGGGATTCAGTTCTGATAGCTTGGTTACGTGCGAATGGATTACAAAGTGTTCTCAATGATTTCTACCACAATTTGAGATGGACATTTTCTACCGCCATGAGGAGCACGTTGAGTATTGTGATTTTCTACTGGATGGGATCAAATGGAAGGTTTCTGACCTATCAGATATGTATTCTACTTATGACTCAGAGTTGATTATGAGGTTCTCATATTTTTCATATGATGGCATGATAGATGCGGTGTGTTACGTGGGATTAAGATTTGTGTGTGCAAGGTCACGGTTCCGTTTTTAAGGAAAGGTCATGAATTCTTAGATAAAATGGATGGTTTCATAAGGCTAGATGAATTCTATAACTATTTGGTGAAGCCTGAGAATGGTGCGCATTTCAGAAGACGCACTGTGTTTTGGTTTTCGGATTCTTCATTGGTATTGCGATACTCACCTGGTTGATCTATTGCTGATATTCATATTTTTTCTGTGTGGCACGGAAGATTTATAGAAGTTTTCCTTGCACGATGATTGTGTATGAGAGATGTGTTAGACATTCGGGCGGCGGAGTTGGGATCAGATATGGTGATTCGTGTGTTCTATGAATTTGGAGACTGGGAATTCTCAGAAGTAGATTGTTTCGTGCTTGTGGGCCATGAAGATGTGGCCAAAGCTAGCAAGATGATAGTATGTGTTATGATTAAGTCATTGTGGACTTTCAAAAGGTTATTTATCTATTGTGGGTGACTAGAGTTGGTTTGGGATCCATTGGTAGGCCCAATAAGGATGTTTGTTCTACACCGCGTCAGATTGGGTGACTCTGTACTGCCGTTGTGAGGGATGTGTCATTCGGTTAGTATTGAGCTTATTCGTGTTCTGATATGTTATATGAGTTACCTGTTGGTTCCCCAAGTACAAGCAAGTATACGTGGTCGTCAAGTAATAAAGTAACTTAAAAGTCGGATGTCGAACCCATAGAGACTTAGATTGATCGTTAACTAAGCAAACTAAAATCAATTAATTGTCCAAGATAATTAAAAGTTTAACTTTTCTATTATAACTACTATTGCGAAATTTAAACATGTAGCCAAGGGAGATATAGATTCCAGGGTCGTGTTAGGTTTATCAATCCTATTGAGATCGTAATTACACCTTTTAATCCCACTAATATATGATTACTAGTTGACCAGATCGTTTATATAAATAGCATGTTTCCACAATATTATCTGTTTATCCATAATATATCAACCCTATATTCCTATGGTCTTGAATCTATCATGAATGAATGTAATACGATATTCAACTAAGCAGGACTGTTTGGTATATTCCTATCCTAACCGCGAAATCTTTCCCCGAGCAATAGGTTCAGAAACAAGATCTCTCCAATTCTACTCTAATCTAAACACGGCTTTCCCAAGCATAGCATAGATAGTAAATAGAACTCAACAGCTGGCCAAACAATTAAGCAATTTTGCACAGAATTAGAGAAACAACCAAAGATGATAACTCAAATTAACGGTAATATAATTAATAAACTTCAATATTCATGACAACCACAACCCTAGAAAGCGAAGTTTAGCTCCACATAGACATAGTAGCAAAACAACAAATCATCAATAAAAAGTAAAGATTACTAAGTTTGATGGAAGAAAGATGGAGTCTGATGAATTTTGGGCTCCACGGCGGCTCTGTACTCTCCCTAGGTATAGGCTTGTAATGTGGGTGCCAAATAAAAGTCTATAGGCTCAAAAGAGTTAACTGGGGACAATTTTTTTTGTGATAAGCATTAAGCTCAAAGAGAACAAAGACAACTTAAAATCATTTAACAAACGGAGTCTCACCTCAAATTTCGCTTCAACTCACATACCGGACAAGTTCTAGACACAAGTACAATACATAGACTACCCAAAAGCCTCACCACACATGAAACGTGACTCACTAAGGACGGTCTCATTCCAACTCTCAAGCTAATGAAAGTATTCACGGAGCCACAAGATATTAAGCATCAAGCACAGAGTGAACATAAGTCAAGAAGATGACACATAGGCGTCACAAAACATGCTATCCAAATAACCAAAGCATCATAAGCACTTTTATCACATAGGGAAGATACTACGCATGCCAAAGCCTAAATATTCTAATATCAAACAAGTCAAGGGCGCCTAGGAATCTCATCTTTCTTCCTCCATTTATTCCCTAAATTCTAATCTACTCTAAAATAAAAAATAAAAGGAAAAACTACTATCCGGTTCAAACTGCATCCCATGGAAAAGAACTGAGGCACAAAGAAAAACCACAGGGGATTATTACTACCTAAAGAAAGCTAAAATACATATTTTTGGATTTCTGTTTAGACTTTAATCCCTCAAGAAAACTGTCTAGGAGATCCATCGTCCAGAAAAGTCCAATTTTTCTACTTTTTTCGATTATTTTTTTTCGATTTTTCTTATTTTCCACATTAAAAATAAATAACTTAAGCTACTAAAATACTACACAACTACAAACACAAAAATAATAAACTAAAATCAAAATAAGAAGTTAACATTTTCTAACATAGTACTTCTAATTATCTAGAGGAATTCTCCCACTCCACACTTAAAAGAGTGCATTATCCCCAATGCACAAATAAAGCAAAACAATAACAAGGGTGGACAAGAAATTCCCCGAAAGACCAAAGGCCGAAGCAATAGCGGCTTACGGGGTACTCAGACTTCCCCAGGCATGCTTCTTATGCTCATAATCCTACAATAAAAATAGACAGTACAAAAATAATAATATAAATATAAAAATAAAAATAAAAATAAAGCAGTAAAGTTGGGTTGCCTCCCAACAAACACCTGATTTAACGTCGCGACATGACTTGAACCACTTTTTGCCTCCACATCGAACTTATGAATTGAGCCCCTAAGTTGTCTTCAAACTTTCTGTTATGCTCCCTGGGCAGTGAGACAACTTTAATTTGGCCAAGAAACCAATATCGCGTTTTACACTTCTTGGCTTTCGGATGAGCTATGTAATTCTGTCATTCTGGCACGACGAATTCAAGAATGTAGCTGTCACGACCCAACTACCAAGTCGTGATGGCGCCTATTGTGGTAGTAGGCCAACAAACTCACTACCAAAAATGACATAATATCTCATTTCAAAAGTTTACTTTCAAGCTATTTCATAATAAAACTTCATAAAGAAATTCAAAACAAGAAAATACGGAAATAAAAGCCCGACATCGGGTGTCACTAATCATGAGCATCTACGATACATGTATGATAATACTAAGACCAATACAGTCTAGAAAAATAACTAAAACATCTATAGGAAGATAGGAGGGATAAGGGTAGGGCCGCGATGACCAGGCAGCTATTTTTCCACCTCCGATAGATCCGCGACGGATGAAATCAACACTTGCTAGCACGTCCAGTAACACCTGGATCTGCACACAATGTGCAGGGAGTAACGTGAGTACGCCAACTCGGCAATTAAAAATCACAAATAAAGGCGCAGTAGTGACGAGAAGTAAAATACATAAAGTCCACATCATGAAATCTCAGTAAAGTACAAAATGCTTTCAAATCATTATTGAGTCAAATCATCTCGTTTAGAAAACCAGTTCTGGGGAAAATCATTTAAAGATATTTTTCAATAGTTTCAACAGATTCTCAATGCAAGAAAATCGAGTGAAAATGATGAAATCATAAACAGCCCCTCGGCCAAAACATCACTCATATACAGCCCCCCGGGCAAGCCTCACAGTCACTCGTAATCAGACCCTAGCGCATACCTCATAATAACTCGTAACAGCCCCTCAGGCATACCTCACCATCACTCATGCCTCCTAGCCACTCAACACTCGGCACTCGCACTCAGTAGGTACCTACGCTCACTAGGGGTGTGTACAGACTCCGGAGGGGCTCCTACATCCCAAGCGCTAATCTGCACGGACAACTCACGTGCTGCACGGACAACTCACGTGCTTTAATATCAATATCTGGATCCACATGAACAACTCACGTGCTATCATATCATATCTGGATCGGCACGGATAACTCACGTGCTATATTACAATATCTCACAACGGGCCCTCGGCCTAACTCAGTCATAAACCTCACAAGCCACTCGGGCATTTCAGTAAAACCAGGGAACTCAGCCCAAAACAACATTTATATGCATCAAAATAGAGTAATATATAAGACTGAGTTATGCAGTAAACAAGTATAACCATGACTGAGTATAGATTTTCAATCGATAAGAGTGGCAGGATAGTAAGAAAAGGCCCCTGAGGGTCCAACAGTACTGGCACAAGGCCCAAACATGGTGTTCATCCCAATTTATAGAAACTCTTTCTAAAATACATCGATATTATATAGTTTCAACAAAACATGCAACTCTACAGTTGTTACGGGACGGACCAAGTCACAATCCCCAACGGTGCACGCCTACACGCCCGTCACCTATCATGTGTGTCATCTCAAAATAGTAAAACGATACAAATACCAGGGTTTCATACCCTCAGGACTAGATTTACAATCGTTACTTACCTCAAACCGGTCAAATCTCTAGCCCGCAATGCTCTTGCCTCTCGAATCGGCCTCCAAATGCTCCGAATCTATTCAAAATCAGTATAGTACCATCAATTTATGCTAATAGAATGAATTCTAAATGAAAAACGATTAAATTAGCCCTAAAGGCTGAATTCGGCTCAAATTCGTCCCCGGGCCCACGTCTTGAAATCCAACAAAATTTAAAAAACTAGAAAGCCCATTCACTAACGAGTCCAACCATACCAAATTTATCAAAATTCGACCTTATTAGGTCCCACAAATCCCCAAATCAAACTCTCAAATTTCCAAGCTCTAATCCCCTCAATTTCATCCCTGATCTTCACTAATTACATGCTTAAACAACTGAAAATTCACGAAGTGTGCCTTATATACCTTCTACACATGCATCTTGCACCTGCGGCCCCTTTTCTCGCACCCGCGCGGACCGCAATTGCGGTCCAAGGGCCGCACCTGCGGAATTCACTTATCCGCTCAGACTCCGCACCTGCGCCACATTCCTCGCACTTGCGGGCTTGAAGTTGCGTCCAAGCTTGCGCACTTGTGCGCTACGCTCAACTCCCCAGTTTTCGCATCTACGATGAATATCCCGCGCCTGCGACCCTCGCACCTGCGGCTCCCTATCTGCAGGTGCAAAAAAACACCAGCAGCTCAAAACCAGCAGAAGCAGCAGTTCCTCAACACAAAAAAAACCCCGTTAACCACCCGAAACACACCCGGGGCCCTCAGGACCTCAACCAACAGTACCAACGAGTCACATAATAATATACGAACTAAGTCGAGCCCTCAGATTCAAGCCAAATAATTTCTAAACTTCTAATTTCCGCAAATAACACCAAAACCTACCAAACCTCGTCCGAATAACCTCAAATTTTGCACACACGTCACAAATAACACTACGAACCAACTCCAGGAATTCCATTCCGACTCCGATATCAAATTTTTCACTGTCGACCATAAATCACCAAATTTCCAATTTTGCCAATTCAAGCCTAATTCTACCACGGACCTCTGAATCACAGTCCGATCACGCTCCTAAGTCCAAAATCACCTAACAAAGCTAACCAAACCACAAAAATCCAAATCCGAGATCGTTTATTCATAAGTCAATATCCGGTTGACTTTTCCACTTAAACTTCTAAATAAGAGACTAATTGTCTCATTCCACTCAAAACCACTCTGAACCCGAAACAACCAACCCGATACAACTCAATACAGCTGAATAGCACATGAAGATGCAGAAATGAGGGAAACAAGGCTATAACTCTCGGAACGACTGGCCGGGTCGTTACATCCTCTCCCTAAAAAACAAACGTTCATCCTCGAACGAGTCTAGAAACATACCTTGAGTGTCAAATAGGTGTGGATATCTGCTCCACATCTCCTGCTCGGTCTTTCAGGTGAGCTCCTCCACGGGCTGCCCTCTCCATCGCACCTTCACTGAAGCTATGTCCTTTGACCTCAACCTTCGAACCTGCCGATCCAAAATAGCCACCGGCTCCACATCATAGGTCATATAACCCTCCAACTAAACCGTGATGAAGTCCAAAACATGGGACTGATCGCCAACATACTTTTGAAGCATGGAAAAATGAAATACCGGATGCACACTCGACAAATTAGGTGGAACAGAAAGCTTATAGGCCACCTCCCCTATCATCTGAAGCACCTCAAAAGGCCCAATGAACCGGGGGCTCAACTTTCCCCTCTTCCCAAACCTCATAATACCCTTCATGGGTGATACCTTCAGCAAGACCTTCTCCCCAACCATAAATGACACATCACGGACCTTCTTGTCCGTATAGGTCTCCTGCCTAGATTGCGCCATGCGAAGCCGCTCATGAATCAATTTCACCTTATCTAAAGCATCCTGAACTAAGTCTCCACCCAAGAATCTAGCCTCACTCGGCTCAAACCATCCAACCGGATATGTACACCTCCTTCCATATAAATCCTCATACGGAGCCATCTGAATACTCCGCTGATAACAGTTGTTGTATGCAAGCTCCGCGAGCGGCAGAAACTGGTCCCATGAACCCCCAAAGTCAATAACACAAGCGTGCAACATGTCTTCCAAAATCTGAATAGTGCGCTTGGACTGCCCATCCGTCTGAGGGTGAAAAGCTGTGCTCAACTCAACCTGAGTACCCAACTTTCGATGCACGTCTCTCCAAAACTACGATGTGAACTGAGTACCTTTATCAGAAATGATGGAAACTGGGACACCATGCAAACGAACAATCTCTCGAATATAAATCTCAGCTAACCGCTCTGAAGTGTAAGTAGTACCAACAGGAATGAAGTACGCGGACTTGGTCAGTCGATCTACAATAAACCAAATAGCATCGAACTTCCTTGAAGTCCATGGGATCCCAACTACAAAGTCCATGGTGATCTGCTCCCACTTCCACTCCAAAATATCCAATCTCTGAAGCAAGCCACCCGGTCTCTAAGGCTCATACTTAACCTGGTGACAGTTGAGACACCGAGCTACAAACCCAACTATATCCTTCTTCATCCGCCTTCACCAATAGTGTTGTCTCAAATCCTGGTACATCTTCATGGTACCCGGATGAATGGAATACCGCGAGTTGTGGGCCTCCTCAAGAATCAACTCTCGAAGCCCATATACATTAGGCAAAAATATCCGACCCTGCATCCTCAACACACCGTCGTCACCCATAGTCACATCCCTAGAATCACCTCGTCGGACCCTGTCCCGAAGAACGAGCAAGTGAGGGTCATCATACTAACGCTCCCTGATATGGTCGAAAAGAGAAGACCTGGAGACCACGTAAGCCAATACCCGGCTAGGCTCCCAAATATCCAATCTCACAAGCTGGCCCGCTATGGCCTGAACATCCATTGCCAACGGTTTGTCTGCTGTTGGATATGATAAACTCCCCAAACTCTCTGTCCGGCGACTCAAAGCATTGGCCACCACACTGGCCTACCCCGGATGGGACAAAATAGTGATATCATGGTCTTTAAGAAGCTCCAACCATCTCCACTGACACAAATTAAGATACTTCTGCTTAAACAGATGTTGCAGACTCCGGTGATTGGTATAAATCCTACAATGAACCCCATACCAATAATGTTGTCAAATCTTCAAGGCATGAACAATGGCCGCTAACTCAAGGTCATGCACCGGATAATTCTTCTCATGGGTCTTCAACTGGAGCGAGGCATAGGCAATTACCCTAACCTCATGTATCAGAACACAACCAATGCCTATCCTCGAGGCATCACAATACACGGTATAAGAACTTGAAGCTAATGGCAGAACTAATACTATAGTTGTTGTCAAATCCGTCTTGAGCTTCTGAAAGCTCTCCCTACACTCGTCCGACCACCTGAATGGAGCCCCCTTTTGGGTCATTTGGTCAGGGGCGGAGCAATTTATGAAACTTCCTCCATAAAGTGACGGTAATAACCTGCTAAACCAAGGAAGCTCTTAATATCTGTAGATGAGGACGGTCTCAGCTAACTCTGCACCACCTCTATCTTCTTCGGATCCACCTGAATACCCTCACTGGATATCACGTGCCCTAAGAATGCTACTGAACCAAGACAAAACTCACACTTGGAGAACTTTGCATAAAGCTTCCCTTCCCTCAGTCTCTGTAATACAATCCTCAAATGTTGAGCGTGTTTCTGCTGGCTGTGAGAGTACACCAGGATGTCATCAATGAACACAATAACGAAGAAGTCCAAATATGGTTGGAATACACTGTTCATCAAATGCATGAACGTTGTTGGGGCGTTGTACAACCCAAAAGACATCACCAAGAACTCATAATGGCCATAAAGGGTCCTGAAAGCGGTCTTAAGAATATCTGAATCTTGAACCTTCAGCTGATGATACCCGGACCTCAAATCAATCTTAGGGAACACCCTCGCTCCCTTAAGTTGGTCAAATAACTCATCAATACGAGGAAAAGGATACTTATTCTTGACTGTGACCTTGTTCAACTGCCTGTAATCAATACACATTCTCATGGAACCATCCTTCTCCTTCACAAATGGAATCGGTGCACCCCAAGGTGACACACTAGGCCGAATAAACCCCTTATCTAGGAGTCCCTGAAGTTGTTCTTTCAATTTCTTCAACTCTGCTGGTGCCATAGGATACGGTGGAATAGAAATAGGATGAGTGCCCGACACCAAATTAATACCAAAGTCTATATCCCTGTTAGGCGGCATGCCCGGTAGGTCTGTAGGAAACACATCTTGAAAATCACGGACCACTGGAACAGAATCAATAGTAGGAGTCTCTGGACTGACATCCCTAACAAAAGCCAAATAAGATAGGACACCCTTCTCAACCATACGTAGAGCCTTCAAGTAGGAAATCAACCTACTCGATACATAATCTATAAAACCGCTCCACTCAGCCCTCGAGAATCCTGGCATCGCTAAGGTCACGGTCTTAGCGTGACAATCTAGAACAACATGACATGGAGATAACCAATCCATGCCAAATACCACATCAAAGTCTACCATACTGAGCAACAATAGATCCACTTGGGTTTTCATACCCCCAATAGACACCACACATGACCGATACATACGGTCCACAACAATAGTATCGCCAACAGGAGTAGATACATGAACAAATGAAACTAAAGACTCATGGGGCATATCCAGAAAATGAGCAAAGTATGAGGAAACATATGAATATGTGGAACTAGGGTCATATAATACAGAGGCATCTCTATGACAAACTGAAACAATACATGTGATCACGACATCTGAAGCCAATGTCTCTGGTATGGATAGGAGTGCATAGAAACGGGCCTGACCACCACTTGACCGACCTCCCCCTCTAGGACAACCTCTAGCTGACTGACCCCCACCCCTAGCTGGCTGAGATCCACCCCTAGTTAGCTAGGCGGGTGGTGGAGGAATTGGTGTTGGTGCTGACGGCCGAGTACTCCGCTATGGATTCACACCCAAGAACCTAGGGAAATCTCTCATAATGTGACCAAAATCCCTACACTCGAAACAACCCCTCCTCTGGCAAAACTGTTGCTCCTGATGCCCAAAAGAACTACCCGGGATACCTGAGTGGACGGGTCAGGATGAGAACTTTGCGCTGGAAGTGCACTAAATGATGACTGACCCTGCAGATGGTTGAGAGAATTATGGCCAGATGATGCACCACGGTGAAATAGGTGAGCTGACTGTGCATGCCTGAATGGACAGCCTCCGTCGTGCTGGAACTGACCCCCATATGAAGCACCACTGAAACCACCCTGACCACGAGGCCTCTTGGCCTCCCGGTCAACCCTCTACTGACCTCGAACCATCTCAATCTGCCGAGAAATGTCGACAACCTCATCAAAAGTTGCACCAGACACTCTCTTCGGTCATAAGCAATCAAAGTTGAAAACCGAGGCCATTTATAAACCTCTTGATCCTCTCTCGATCTGTGGGAACACCCCAGACCATATGACGGGCCAACTCGAAAAACCGCATCTCATACTGTGTAACAAACATATCACCCTGTCGAAGCTGCTCAAACTGCCTGCGCAGCTCCTCTCTATAGGACTCAAGTACAAACTTCTCCAGAAAGAGAAATGAGGACTGCTGCCAAGTAAGGGGCGCTGCGCCAACTGGCCTACATCTCTCGTAAGACTTCCACCAACTAAATGCAGCCCCAGAGAACTGGAAAGTAGCCTTTGACACTTGTCCAAGATAACCTGTGCATCCTCACCCTCAGCACCACTAAACGACGGAGGATGGAGTCTCCCAAACCTCTCCAATCTGCATTTTTCATCCTCTAGCATGACATGAACCACATAGTCCTGAGCAGCTGCAACAGGCTGGGCTGGTAGTGCCCCCAGTGTCTGGAGTCTCTGAACAACCCGCTCCGGTTTGCGGGCGACGAGAGTCTGGGTGCCTCCCCCGACCTGAGAAGTGCATGGGGCCGTAGTAACTGAGACCACCTGAGAAAGGCTAGTACATACTGATAAAATCTAAGCTAGGGCCTCTTGAAGGCCAGGAATCACAATAGGTACAGAGGGTCCCTGAGCTGGTCCCGCTGGAGCATCTGCGGCTAGGACCTGATCTGGAGTAACTGGAGGGTCTACAGGTACTGGCCCGGCTGCTGCGCGGGCTGCACCCCTGCCCCTACTATGGCCTCGGCCTCTCACGGGCCTAACTGGTAGGTGGTCATCCTGTCGGGTAGTGCGGGTCCACACCATCTGTGAAAGAATGAAACAATAGAAGTTTAGTTACTAGAATCAATGGATTCGCAAAACAAAAATTCAAGAATGTGAGATTTTTCCTAAGGGTTCTGCAGCCTCTCGAAGATAAGTAGGGACATCTCCGCACCAATCCGCAAGATTCTACTAAACCTGCTTATGACTTGTGAGACCTATGTAACCTAGGCTCTGATACCAACTTGTCACGACCCAAACTACCAAGTTGTGATGGCGCCAATCGTGGTACTAGGCCAGCCAACTCACTACCAAAAACGACACAATATCTCATTTCAAAAGTTTAATTTCAAGCTATTGCATATTAAAACTTCAGAAAGAAATCCGAAACAAGAAAATGCGGAAATAAAAGCCTGACATCGGGTGTCACTAGTCATGAGCATCTACGATACATGTCTCATAATACCAAACCAATATAGTCTGGAAAACAACTAAGACATCTATAAGAATATAGGAGAGAGAAGGTCAGGGCTGCGATCGCCAGGCGGCTACCTTTCCAACTCTAATAGATCTGCGACGGATGAATCAACACTCGCTAGCACGTCCAGTAACACCTGGATCTGCACACAAGGTGCAGGGAGTAACGTGAGTATGCCAACTTAGTAAGTAACAATAACAAATAAAGGCTGAGCAATAGTGACAAGCAGTAAAACACATAAAGTCCACATCGTGAAATCTCAGTAAAGTACAACATGCTTTCAAATCAGTATTGAGTCAAATCATTTCGTTTAGAAAACCAGTTCCGGTGAAAATTATTTAAAGATATTTTTTCAACAGTTTTAGTAGAGGCTCAATGATCATGCTCAACTATGTCTAATAAAAGACTAAGCGGGCGTTGCAAATATAATCCGGGGTA
>MDKJ01139578.1:0-35424 GCA_005239525.1 Nicotiana knightiana | reverse complement strand
CCACCCCGCACCACCACCTCCCCCACTGCTCGCCGCCCACTGCCGCCCACTGTCGCCACTGCCGCCCACTGCCGCCACTGCCGCCACTCCCCTACTCCTTCTCCACCTAAAAAAAATCAAGGTTAGAATGATGTGTTATTTTATTATGTAGTTTCAAAGATTATAAAAGCCCAGAAGTAAGAACATTTATGCTGTGTTATTTTATTATGTAGTTTCCTATGCTACGACGTTGGTGTATTTGTTTTTGATAATTTTTATTTTATGTTACATCTGTTAAATAGGGTTTTCCTTCTATGATTCGGTGAATTCACAGTGGTTGGAAGCTGTTTAAAAATTATGATCTTAAAAAGTTGGGTGGTGTAGTGAAGAGATTGTGCGATTGGTTGTTTGTTGTATATGGAGTATGTTAGAACAATTTATTGAGTCATTTTTCTTTTCTTTCCAATTATTATCTTCTGGTTTATACTTTACAGTTTGCCCTTTTCTTAGTGTGGGTGAGATGCAAGTGTGTGTGTGTGTTACAATATTTGATGTATTGTAGTTTATTATTTCAATTAGTGTTTCAAGTCTTTAAACATTGTATTTTATTGAGGATTAGGGTTTAGGTTGTTCTAATTAGTTTTGTTAATTAATTTTATTAACTAATTAGTTTAATCAGTGTTGTATTTAATTTAGTTAGATTTGTATTATACTTTGTATTGTCTTCATAACTAATTAGAATTAGGGTTTAGGATATGAATTAAATTTTTGGATATGAATTGGAATTTTTGTGTATGAATTGAACTTTTAGGGTATGAATTGAACCTTTAGGATATGAATTGAACCTTTAAGATATGAATTGAACCTTCAGGATATGAATTGAACTTTTGTGGATACGAATAAAAATTTTAGGATATGAATTGGACTTTTAGTTTATGAATTAAAATTTTTGTGTATGAACTGAACTTTTAGGATATGAATTGAGCCTTAAGGATATGAATTGAGCCTTTAGGATATGAATTGAACCTTTTGGATATTAATTGAAATTTTTGGATACGAATTGGAAGTTTAGTTTATGAATTGAAATTTTAGGATATGAATTGGACTTTTAGTTTATGTATTGTAGTTTTAGTTTATGTATTGTAATTTTAGTTTATAAATTGGAATTTTTGTGTATGAATTGAACTTTTAGTATATAAATTGAGACTTTAGGATATGAATTGAACCTTTAGGATATGAATTGAAAATTTGTGGATATGAATAAATATTTTAGGATATGAATTGGACTTTTAGTTTATGAATTAAAATTTTTGTGTATGAATTGAACTTTTATGATATGAATTGAGCCTTAAGGATATGAATTGAGCCTTTAGGATATGAATTGAACCTTTAGGATACGAATTGAACCTTTTGGATATTAATTGAAATTTTTGGATACGAATTGGAAGTTTAGTTTATGAATTGAAATTTTAGGATATGAATTGGACTTTTAGTTTATGAATTAAAATTTTTGTGTATGAATTGAACTTTTATGATATGAATTGAGCCTTAAGGATATGAATTGAACCTTTAGGATATGAATTGAACCTTTTGGATATTAATTGAAATTTTTGGATACAAATTTAAAGTTTCGTTTATGAATTGAAATTTTAGGATATGAATTGGATTTTTAGTTTATGTATTGTAGTTTTACTTTATGTATTTTAATTTTTTTTTATAAATTGGAAGTTTTGTAATTGAATTTAACTTTTAGGATATGAATTGAGCTTTTAGGATATGAATTGAACCTTTAGGATATGAATTCAACTTTTGTGGATATGAATAAAAAATTTAGGATATGAATTGGACTTTTAGTTTATGAATTAAAATTTTTGTGTATGAATTGAACTTTTAGGATATGAATTGAGCCTTCAGGATATGAATTGAACCTTTAGGATATGAGTTGGACTTTTAGTTTATGTATTGTAATTTTAGTTTATAAATTGAAATTTTTCAGTATGAATTGAGCCTTTAGGATATGAATTGAACATTTAGGATATGAATTGAACTTTTATGGATGTGAATTGAAATTTTAGGATATGAATTGAACCTTTGGGATATGAATTAAAATTTTTGGATATGAATTGAACTTTTAGGATATGAGTTGAATCTTTAGGATATGGAATTAATTAACTAAAAAAAGATTAGGATATGAATTAACTAAATTAATTTGTTCTTGTTTTATTTGTATAGATGGAACATCATACTTGGATGTACAATAGAAATTATCCTAATTGGTGGGGATTGCGGGAGGATTTTGTAGAAGGGGTTGATTACTTTATTAGACATGCAATGGAATTTCCACCAAGAATAACTTGGATACAATACCTGGCAGAGTGGGTCTTCAATTGTTGTTCTCATTAGTGACAATGATGATGAGGAGACAATGACATGTGTTTCAAATAATGATGGTGTAGGTAGGAATTTAAAATTTCCTAAGTAGATAAAAGAAGAGGTTATAGAGGAATTCTCTACTTCATTTTCCAAGAGGAGATTTCTCCAAACTTCTCTTCCTTAGAGAAGCGTTTGGAAAATGAAGTAGAGAATTCCTCTATAACCTCTTCTTTTATCAACTTAGGAAATGTTAAATTTCTACCTACACCATCACTGTTTGAAACACATGCCATTGCCTTCTCATTATCATTGTCGCTAATGAGAACAACAATTGATCAAAGACACACCCTGTCAGGTACTGTATCCAAGTTATTCTCTGTATTCAAGTTCATCCCGAGTAATATTACTACGAGAATAATCACCAAAGCCACCAGACAACTTTATGATGCCAATGAAGCAAGATGAGCTATTCAATGAGACTCATATTGTAAAGAAGAAGAAAGAGACTGATCCAGAAAGGTGGGTCGAGGGCCGAGCCTCGACTGTACATGTAAGTTTTTTACTTTTCATTAAGTATTTTGATTTACTAATTCAATGTAATTTTTCTTATAGGGTCGCTTCACAGCTGACGTGGAGGAATTCATACCCAGTCATCCACCTAATGAGTCGGGCGAGGCAATCCAACTTTCGGACGAGGATGCTGAAAGAACACTTAGTTTTATATACTTAGTTTTCCTTGAGTACTTTTAAATACTTTGAACTAGACAATAGAACCGGTTTTCGAATGGGCTTGTAATAATCATTAACTAGTTTTGTTAGTTTAATGTGTTTTCTATTGAACTTTACTTTGTTGGTTTTAATGTTGTTGTTGTTGTTGGTTTTGTTGTTGTTGTTGTTGCTTGTAATAGGGAATTTGGTATGCTAGCAGGTAGTGTAGCTGCCAAAACAGGCAGTTTCTGCCAAAATTATACCCAGAAAAGCGACCAAAGTTTGTCGCTTTTATATTTAAAATTTCTTTTTTCTGGGCAATAGCGACCAAAGTTGGTCGCTAATTAACCCATATTTTCAGAAAAGTGACCAACTTTGGTCGCTATACTTTTAAAAAATAAAAATTCTGGGAATTAGCGACCAATGTTGGTCTCTTATGTACAAAAAAAAAATTAAATTCTATAAATTAGCGACTAATTGTGGTAGCTTATTTTTAAAATAAAATTTAAAAAAATTCAAAATAAGCGACCAACTGTGGTCGCTATATTGTATACCCAGAATATTTGGTCCTTTTACTTTAGAGACCAAAGTTGGTCCCTAATTAGCGACCAACTTTGGTTCCTAATTAAAGGGACCAGCAAAATAGCGACCAAGCCAGTTTTGACGCATTTTGGTCGCTTTTCACTGTTTAGGGACCAACTTTGGTCGCTTTTTATGGTATTTTTTCCCAAATTTTTAGTAGTGGATTTCATCTGAATAGAACTCCCTTAGGTTCACAATCTCTCAAAAAAACGTACAAGAGTTAAAGGCCTCAAGAAGTATAAATACCTACTGCACCAGCCTTGGAACTTTATACTTTGATCAAACCAACTTCAATATCTTTGTTTTACTTCAAACAAAAAACTGTAGTCTGTTTTAGATTTCTTGTGTAACAAAGAAGACAAGAGAGAGAAAGAAAAGAACACTCGTGAGGCATTGTATTAATTATAGAGAGAAGAACAAGTGACAAAAGATGTTGGTGTATAACAACACCAACTCATCTGTACTAAGTCACTTCATACTTGAAAGAGATATCCCTCACAACCCAAAGGGACTGGCGGTAGGAGTCACTCAGAATCTGAACTAGTATAAAACATACTGTGTCATTTACTTTTTGAAATTTTTATTTTACGTTCTGTTCCTGAAAAGTCCAGTCGACTAGATCGCAAATTAGTCAACTACCTCGAAAAAGAAAAAAAATTACAATTCACCCCCTCCCTCTCTTGCACTTTTAGTATCTTTAAGAGCAGGTCTAACACTTTTGCTTAACTACTTGTGAGAAAATATCATGGCGAACCAAATAACTATTGGAGCACTCTTTCAAGAAGGAGCCTCACAAGTCAGGCCACCATATTTTAATGGACAACACTTTTCTCACTGAAAATGCGAATGGAAATCTATGCAAAATCTTATGATGAGAAAGTATGGCATGTTATCAACAAGGAAAACTATCCACTACCAGCAGCAGCTCAACCACCCGCTGATACTGAAGATATAGATGAATACACAGATGAAAAAATGATGGTCGTTCAGGTCAATGCTAAAGCACAAACCTATTGTATAACACTATAAGTGGAGAAGGGTATGAGAAGATTTCAAGTTGTGATACAACTAAAGAAATGTGGGGCAAGATGAAAGTCGCCTATGAAGGAACCAGCAAAGTGAAAAAAACTCGAGTAAACATGTTGGTTTATGATTATGAACTTTTCCAGATGAAAGAAGGAGAATCCATTGAGAAAATATTAGCAAGATTCAACAAAATCATTAGCCATCTGAAAGCTTTTGGTAAACCGTATTAAAGTGGTGATCAAGTTTGAAAAATCCTAAGGAATTTACCTATCACTTGGCAGACTAAAGTAGTTGCACTCGAATCTCAAATCTAAACGAACTTTCATATGATGAACTAAGAGGAGATCTTATAGCATTCAAGAAAAGCCATCTCAAGAAGAAAAGTCAGGAAGAAAAGAAGAAAATAATTGCCTTCAAATCTACAACAGAAGGACCTGAGAATGATATTGATGACGATCTAGAATCTCTTGAAGAAGAAATTGCTATGGTATCAAGAAACATGGATGGGTCAATGAGAAGGTATAAAAATATAATAAGGGAAAGGATGTCATCTAGGCGAACCAGGCAATACAATGAACAAGACAAGAATGACGGGAAGTATTATGACTGTGGAAAGTATGGGCATGTTCAAGCTGAATGCCAAGATCGTAAAAGAGAAGTCTCCAGAGTGTTCAGCAAAAACAAATGCTTTGAAAGTTCAGAACACTAAGAAATAGCAAATATGTGCTTCATGACCATCCTGGAAAACGACATGAAAAAATACTTTAGCTGTTGGACTGATGAAGATACATTAGACGATGAATGCAAGGAAAATACTGAAAACTATTTTATGGCATGATGTGAAACAAGCAAAGTTAAGATCCTATATTTGTGATCGATGTAATGAATTACAGGATATTCTTGACCTGACCCTAAAAGAGTCTCAATAAATTTTGAATTAACTAAGAAGACCCAATAGGGAAAAGAATAACTGAGAACTTAATCTTGAAGTATGTGAAATTGAAAAAGATGTACTTCAAAGTGAAGTTCAAGAATTGCAAATGCAACTTAATGGCATGCGCAAATTCACCAGTCATGGTTCAGTCAAGTCTAACCAGGTGACTTACAAGTTAACTGGAAAAGGACTTGTTAGAGCTGAGTCCACAGGTACCAACATAAGTGGTAGATCGAAAATTGGATCAACCCCTATGTGTCATTACTATAACAAAATTGGACATAAATATTTTTTTGTCGATTTCATAAATCTAATGTTTCAGGATGAATTCGAAAACCCAAAAACAATCTTGATTCCAGTAGAACTAACCAACAAGGAACCAAGCAAGCTTGGGTACCTAAAAGAAGGCGACAATTGTATTTTGAAAGAACACCACAGAAAGAGATGCAAAGGAAAATGGTATTTAGACAGTGCTTGTTCCAGTCACATGCGGGTGATAAAAATCTATTCAAAGAAGACACAAAAATAAATGGTGAAAATCTCAAATTTTGTGATGATTCAAAAGGAAAGATAGTTGGTACCGGTACAGTTCCATTCAAAAATATTTGTGATATTACAGAGGTATATCTTATAGTAGGACTCAACTATAATCTTTTGATTATAAGTTAGCTATGTGGTTCAGGATATGAAGTAAAGTTCAAGAAAACAGGATGCCCATTGAGGATAAAACAGGTAAAATTATTTTTTCAAGAAAAAGGTATGGAAATGTACATATTCTTGATGGCATTGAAAATTTAGACAGTCATATTTGTCTAGCATCCATTTCTGACGATCCATGGCTTTGGCATAAAAACGTGGTCATGCAAGCATGCATCTTATTGAAAAATTGTCCAAGCATGATTTAGTTATTGGTCTTTCTAAACTCAAATTTTCTAGAAATCATGTATTTGATGCATGTCCGATTGGTAAACAAGCTAGAAACTCTTTCAAAACCAAAGGCATTGTGTCCACTACCAAGCCCTTGCAATTACTTCATATGGACTTGTTTGGACCACTAGAACTGCCAGCATTTGAAGTAAACATTATTCTTTTGTTATTGTTGATGACTACTCACGTTTTACATGGGTAATTTTCTTATCTCATAAAGATGAAGATTTGAAATTTTTTGAAATATTCTGCAAAAGAATTGAAAGAGAAAATAGGTATTTGATCACAGCTATCCAAAGCGACTATGGAGGAGAGTTTAAAAGAAGATCTTTTAAAGAATTCTATAATGATCAAGGGTATACCCATAACTTCTCAGCCCCAAAACCACCGCAACAAAATGGGATAGTTGAGCAAGAACAGAACTCTACAAGATATGGCAAGAACAATGATGTTAGAACATTCACTGCCAAATCACTTCTGGGCAGAAGCAGTTAGTACAACATGTCATATTCTCAACAGGTGCCTCATAAGACCTAAGACCTATTTTGAAAAAGACTCCATCTGAATTATGGAAAGGTAAGAAGCCAAATATTGGCTACTTTCACCCGTTCGGAAGTAAATACTTCATTCACAACAATGGTAAGGATAATCTTGGAAAATTTGATCCAAGGAGTGATGAAGGTATTTTTCTTGATAATTCAATTAATAGTAGATTGTTTAGAGTTTACAACAAACGTACATTATCTATAGAGGAATCATTACATGTTATATTCATTGAAAATAACTCTATGGCCAAGAAAAGAATCATTGCAGTGGATGAAGACACCAGCCAAGAAGTATCACAGACAAATAAGCCACATAAGTCAACTAATATCCCAGCCATAGTCACAGAGTTGACTAATGAACCTGCAACTAATCCTGTTGAACCACAAAAGGAGTCGACTACTTATGTGGTTGGACCCCAACCGAATGATGGAGAAGCGAACCTGAATATCCTCAAAAGTTCATCATAGGGGATCCAAGCAAAGGGATGAAAATTAGAAGGTCTCTCAAAAAGAGAGCAAATATTTAACTCATCTCTCAAGTAGAACCAAAGAAAGTTGATGAAGCCCTAAAGCACTCCACATACATACAATCCATATAGGACGAACATGATCAATAAAAACCAGGTTTAGGAATTAGTACCTAAGCCTGCAAATGATACTCTAGTTAGAACAAAGTGGGTATTTCGAAACAAGACAAATAAAGAAGGAAAGGTAATAAGAAACAAAGCTAGACTAGTAGCTCAAGATGTTCACAGCAGGAAGGAGTCGACTATGATGAAAACTTTGCACTGGTAGCACAGTTAGAATCAATTTTCGTACATTGCTTGTATATGAATTTTTCAAAGGTTTTAATCTATTTCTAATGGATGTCAAAAGTTCTTTTCTAAACGGTTCATTGATGAGGAGATATGTGTAAAATAACCTCCTGGCTTGAAAACTCACAATTTCCTTATCATGTGTATACGCTAGCTAAAGCTCTTTATGGACTCAAACAAGCTCCTCGAGCTTGGTATGAAAGATTGAGTTCCTTTTTAACCAATCATGGGTTCACCGCAGGTAAGGTGGATACTACTTTATTTATCAAGAGATCTACTTAAGGTAATCTTATTATTCAATTCTATGTAGATAATATCATAATTGGTAGTACTAATCTTTTTTTGTGCAAGGATTTTTCAAATCTCATGCAAAGTGAATAAATGAGTATGATGGGAGAACTGACATATTTCCTTGGACTACAAATCCATCAATTAGAAAGGTGGAATATTCATCTGCCAAACATAGTATACAAAGGAATTGATTAAAAAATTTTGAATGAGCAATGCCAAATCAATTGGAACTCATATGAGTCATTCTACAAGTTTAGACAGGGATGAACAGGAAAAACTGGTAGACGAACTAAAGTATCGTGGAACGATTGGATCTCTACTGTATCTAATGGCTAGTCGACCAGATATCATGTTCAGTGTTTGTAAATGTCTCAGATTTCAGTCACCTCCTAAAGAGTCTCACTTAACAGCAGTAAAGCGAATTATTCGCTATCTCGTTGGAACCACCTCTTACGGACTTTGGTATCCTCGCTCTAACAATTTTTAACTTGAGGGTTTTTCAGATGTTGATCTTGCAGGTGACAAGGATGACAGAAAAAGCATAAGTGAGACTTATTAATTAGTGGGAAAAGCTCTAATCTCCTAGAACAGTAAGAAACAGGGATCGGTATCTCTTTCCACAACTTAAGTAGAGTACATTGCAATTGGACAACAATGTGCTCAATTACTATGGATGTCTCATCAATTGGGTGACTATGAATTATTTTTTAAGCCTATTCAAGTATTTGTTGATAATTATAGTGTAATTTTTCTACGAAAGAATCTTGTGCATCATTCTAGAGCTAAGCATAAAGATATTAAGCACCATTTTATTAGAGATCATGTCCTTAAAGGCAACATTGAATTATTATTTGTAAGTTCCACCGATCAATTTGCAGACATATTTACAAAACCCTTGCTAGAAGATAGGTTTTGTGCATTACTTATTATAAACTCATAACTTTAGGGCCTTAGTGCTATTTTTAATTATTGATGTATCTTAGTTTAAATATTTCCTTAAGCGTCTAAGGTGCATTAATTGATTAATTGTGTGTCTGTTACTTGTTGATACCCAAATTTTCCTCATATTTCTCATATATATATATATATATATATATACACCTTAAAAATCGTGCATGAGCATCATCAAGTATTTTTCTATAATTCTCAATAATTTTTAAAAAGCTTTTAATCAATTTATTCCTTCATTTTATTATATAAGTAATTATTAATTGCATCTCAGATAAATTTTATAATGATTTATCATTTTTTTCATCATTATATCCGTATTAAGATATAAATATTTTTTATATGTTTATTATAATTGTATTTTTGCATCCTTAGGCTACAATTGCATATTTTGCAATAATAGCCCATATATATGCATAATTACATTATTTATACAAGAAAATGACTTTTTATATTTTATAATGTTAAGTAACTGTTTTAAATCATTTTTATTCACAAGTGATATTTTTTCTTTTTAGTAATTATTTTTTATAAATTATTTATTTATTAAATTGGATATTTAAAATATAGCCCCTAAAAACCCAATTTCAGACCTATATACTACCCAATTACCCCAGCCCAATATTCCAATACACAATACCCAAATATCCATTAACCCGGACCTGTACCCGTCCAAAACACCTGACCCAACCTTTTTAAATCAAAGTCGTTGATATCTGAAGATCAATGGCTCGTACCGCTCCACCCTGCTTAATTATAACCTACCCGTCTAACCGTAACCCATTTCACCCACTCCGCCGCCCTCGAGCTCTCTCTTCTTTTTCTTCTCTGAAAATCCTAGCGCCGTCACTCAAAATCTCCCTGATTCTAACCCCAGGAATGGAATCAAGCTATGATTCCTTACCTAATTGGTTATATCTCCAAACTGGCTACCCGATTTCGGTATTTCCTAATGGCTTGCCTAAAATGGCAAGCAGATCTTGATAGATTCGAACCAAATCTGGTTCAAAATATTAACCTATTGTGTATTCCGTCCATGTTCATCCCGTATTCTTTGTGAGTACGGTTGTTTTACGTATCTCTTGTGGATCTTTACTTAGCCCTAAAGGTTAGGGTTTTATATTCTCTTTGATTCAAACCTAAACTGGTTGAAACTTTGATTTTTAGCATTAATATTCACTTCATTATGCGTGAATCTACTTATTCTTGTTAATTTTCTTTATTTGCCCTAAATTAGGGTTTCAGACCTAGTTCGATTCTGATTTTTCTTTTTGAACAACTTCCTGCCTATGTTCATTCTACGAAGCATATGACTCTTTATCTTTTTATTTCTGCCGATTTATGTGTTTTACCTAAAAATTAGGGTTTAAATATTTCCTTCCTTACTGATTTTAAATATTTTCCTTTTTCGTATATGACTAAAACTTTCCTTACTTCTGCTTAATATACCATTTTCCCTTTATTTTCTTACTTTATTTGCCTTGAAATTGACAGTTAATTGATATTTTCCTTATTTTAAATGTTACTCGCCCGATTACACGCTGTTATGCCCTGTTAATTGATTGAACTTGGACTTCAATTGATTTTATGATTAATTTTTTTCCTTACGTATATGTGTTAGATTACTTCCCTTTTTTGTCTGTCTAATTGAACACTAATTAAACCTTTTCCCCTCTCCCCTTTAGGATAGACTCGAACTCTAATACTCTCATTAAAACTTAGATTCTTTACTCTATTCTCTTTGCTCATTGTGTCCGGTCTTGGCCGGCTGAAAGCCAAGGCCATTTGATTCTGAACTTACTGTTGTGGTTACTTACTTTCCTGCATAACTGGTAAGCTCTAATCCCTTGTCACTTTATTCTCCATGTTTTTCATAATATGTGTTGCTTTACCAACATGTTTAAATTCTGAGTATGATTCTGCCCTTATGCTTCTATGACTTTGTCTAATCCTATAGTTACTACTATTAATTCAAGATTAGTTATTTTGAATAATATGAATCCTCTTCATTCATTGTGATTTCTCTTCCCTGTTTATTACTTTTTACTATGGAAACGGACTTGTCTCTTTATTTTCTTTCTTAAATCCCTTTACAATTATTAAATACCGCATTTTATCATTTTTCATCGTGCAAATACTTGACAACTTGTTATTTTCTTTTTGCATAAATCATGCTCAACATCATATTCCACTCATTCGTAATTAATACCATAGCAACACTTGATGAGTATCTGCGCTCATCCTATATCACGTTTTTTGAATTTGGAAAGGCTTATTTGCGGTAAAACTAGTCGATCACTGGTGCAGTCGACAGTTCCGTGTCTTTTCCCCTCAAGTTTTCCGCTTGAGGGTACCGGTCTAGACCTCTATAAAAACCTTACTCTGATAAAAACTGTACATGCATCATGGTCAAACCTAGCCTGGGTCAATATGTTGTCCGCATAATAACCCTTTAAGTAAAGCCTTGTCCAAAGTCCACCGGGGTTTCCATAATCCTAACGAATGCAACCATGATCTGTGCATTATTTGGAGAAATACATGTCGATATGCTAATCGTTAATGCATAAATTGGAATCCAGAGGGGTAAAGGGTCTAACCTTGTTTATTTTGCATAAAATGAGTCACGAAGTCCCCAGGTTCGGCATGGTCCGAGATATACCACCGTTATTGCTAGGTTGGTGGGAGGGCCTTCCGTCAAGTGACAAAAATCATGTGAAATGGGTCCTCAAAGACTTACCTTCCTTATTAGACACCCAACCAACCAACATGTTGATTGAAGCTGCTACTATGTTCTGGGACGGAGAAAGGGTTGTATTCCGTTTTGGCAACATAGAAATGACTCCTCTTTTGGAGGAAATATAGGGATTCGCTGGACTACCTTGGGACAGTCCTGGTTTATTGGTACCGGAAAATCGCACCCCCAGGGTGTTTCTGAAAATGATGAGATTAAGAAATAACGACAAGTTGGTATGTTTGAAGAATCCTTACATACCTTTTGACTTCCTTTATGAATGATACGGACACAACAAATCTTACCGTAACTTTAATGACGAGTTCTCCATCGCCTCTATGGGTTGGATTCATCGTAGGGTTTTCGTGTTCATCATCTGCTTTTTGGGTATGATAGTGTTTCCAAGAAGAATGGACAGGATTCACACCAGACTGGCCATGGTAACCAAAGCCTTAATGGAGGGAATCGAGGGACAAATGTACATTATTGTTCCTATGATTATAGCAGAAATATATCGGGCTTTTGATCGTTTCCAGAAAGGGTTCAAACATTTCGATTGTTATAATTTGCTTCTACATATTTGGTTGCTGGAACATCTCCAAAGAGGCCCATACCACCAAGAGTTTCCACGAAGACCATGGAATGATCGCATATCTTTCCATCACCTCAAAAGAATGACCTTTATCCCAGACAGGTTTGCTCAACTAGAGAATGCTATAGAATGGGTATTATTTTTTGATAATTTGACCGAGGACCAGGTTCATTGGATGTTTGAGTGGTTCCCTACCAGTGAATTCGTCATCAGATCCAGGAATTTGGTTGCTGGAACATCTCCAAAGAGGCCCATACCACCAAGAGTTTCCATGAAGACCATGGAATGATCACATAGCTTTCCATCACCCCAAAAAAATGACCTTGGTTGCTGAAACATCTCAAAAGAGGCCCATACCACCAAGAGTTTCCATGAAGACCATGGAATGATCAAATAACTTTCCATCACCCCAAAAAATGACCTTTATCCCAGACAGGTTTGCTCAGCCAGAGAATGCTACAGAATAGGTACTATTTTTTGACAATTTGACCGAGGAAAAGGTTCATTGGATGTTCGAGTGGTTCACTACCAGTGAATTCGTCATCAGATCCAGGGATTTGGTTGCTGGAACATCTCCAAAGAGGCCCATACCACCAAGAGTTTCCACGAAGACCATGGATGATCACATAGCTTTCCATCACCCCAAAAGAATGACCTTTATCCCAGACAGGTTTACTCAACCAGAGAATGCTACAGAATGGGTACTATTTTTTGACAATTTGACCGAGGACCAGGTTCATTGGATGTTCGAGTGGTTCCCTACCAGTGAATTCGTCATCAGATCCAGGGATGTTTCACATTTGGTGTTCATCGGGTTAAGGGGCATTCACCTCTATGTTCCTATCAGGGTCATGAGACAAGTTGGTAGAAAACAAGTCATACCGCGAGTCTCCAAAATGAGTCACTACATAGCAGATTTTCAAGATGATGATATCCCGTACAGATGTGAATCTCAACACGTGTGGAACTTGAAGGTCATTGTGGAAAATGGCACCATCGAACCAGATCGATACCACACGGGGCATGTGTATTTCTACCCATCATGGTTGGACGATAGCATAACAGGAATAGTCGAACCAGGGGTCGGTCGAGGAAACAGAGTCATAGATGATGTTTCTGAAGCACAAGTGAAGTATAACAGATTGTGCAAAAGAGTTCACGAGTCTGAGGCCGAGCATTTGGAACAACACAAGATCGATATGGAGGCAATCAATGAATGGAGGGAAATAGCTACTAGGTTAATGGAAAGGCTGGAGTATCTGGAGCAGGGTTTAATGGAGTTAGAGGGGAAGACGAGGACAAGAGTCATAGACTGCCCGAATGCCGAGGGAAACGAAGGAGGACATCTAGCAAGGGCATACCTACTACTGGACATGCGTGACCTGGGGAACCTGATCGATGGAGCCAAGAAATCCAAACCTGGAGAAGGTCCCTCTGCGACCAAGAAGATTAGGTTTATTTGTTTTGGAATTACTTTTCGAATGTAATAAGGAAAACTCCATTAGTGACTTATTTATTTATTGTTGTTTTAGATTCTTCTTATTTATCACGTTAATGAAATGAGGCAATTATTGGCTTTAAATTTCTCCAAATCTACTTGTCGCTAAGCCAACCTCAGGCACAACAAGGATCCCAAATTAGGACGCAAATTTACATTTCCGCAATATGTGTTTAAATACTGCAATTTTTCAGAATTCTCACTAACTTGGCTACCTCTTTGTTTTTCTTTCTTTTTGATTATTCCCATTCGCCAAGGTTGGTTCACACCTACTGACATCATCAGCATATCACACCAGATTCAGAGGCCCTCCACCTCCTCCTCCTCTAAGTAATCCAAAAAGCAAAGGAAAAGCTAAGATGGACAATACGAGTGGTTTCATGAAAGACAACGCTACACATGCTGAGAACGTGAAAACTTCCGATGGTCGGAGTACTCCGACACCAAAAGATTTAGTCTTACGGCTGGAACAAAAAATACTTGAATTGCAAGGGGAACTTGAGCAGGTCCACAACTTTGAAAACCTCTTCCTCACCCTAAATGTCCCAGATATCAACCAACCGAACACCCAAAACCCAGTACCTCCTCAAAACGCACCAAACCAACGTCCACAAAATCCTCCTGCACCCCACTAATATGCAACACCTCCCCAAAATCCTAATCCTTTACACATATCTACACCCCTTCAACACTAGCATCACCTGACTCAATATCCTCAAACCACTTATCACACTCCTCAGAATACCCCACAGCCTATCCCCGATCCTTAAAATTCAACCAATGATCACCACTACACCTAAACCCCCAGCATTCATCAAAACAATCCCATATATATGGAAACCCTACCCCACTTCACTCAACCAATCTCATATACACCAGAATCCGCCGAGAAGGACCTGCTTATTAGAAACATGGCAGAGGATCTCAAGAAGCTCACAAGTCGAGTCCAGGGTGTTAAATGAGGTAAAGGAATTGAAGGTCTGAATTATGAGGACCTATGCATTCAGCCAGACGCGGAACTGCCGGAGGGTTACAAACCTCCTAAGTTTGAAATGTTTGATGGAACGGGCGACCCAAAGGTACATTTGAGAACCTACTGTGACAAACTCGTAGGGGTTGGGGAAGATGAAAGGATTTGCGTGAAGCTGTTCATGAGAAGCCTCACTGGAGACGCCCTATCTTGGTACATAAGTCAAAATCCCAAGAAATGGGCTAATTGGGTAAGCATGGCCTCAGACTACATGGATAGATTCAGATTCAATACAGAAAATGCACCGGATGTCTTCTACATACAGAATCTCAAGAAGAAGCCAACAGAGACTTTCCGCGAGTATGCTACTCGGTAAAGGTCAGAAGCAACAAAGGTCAGGTCGGCATTAAAAGAAGAACAGATGAACAATTTCTTTGTCAGAGCTCAAGATCCACAATATTATGAGAGTTAATGGTCATTGAGAATCACAAGTTCTCTGACATCATCAAGCTCGGAGAAACGATTGAAGAAGGTATAAAAAGAGGAATGGAAATTTTGAGGCACTGCAGGACACGAACAAAGCACTACAATCGGGAGGCATATTAAAGAAGAAAGAAGTAGGGATAGTAATGGTAGCCCAAGGTCCAAAATCTCCATTCGTATACCAAACACCTCCACCCACATACCAACCTTCACCTCCCAAATATCCTAAACCCGCCACCGCCTACCACACTTATAACACCCAACCAGCCTATTATCATTCTCCTCCAGCTCATCCAAACTATCAAAAACCCCGACCCACTTTCGATCACAAACCACCCAGAAAATACACCCCTATTGCTGAACCCATCGACCAGTTATATGAAAGATTGAAGGTTTCCAGATATGTCACCCCTATTCCCACTGTGGCTATCGAACACTCATCCCAATGGGTCAACCAAAACAAGACATGTGCATACCATTCCGGCATGAAGGGACATACCGTTGATGAATGCCACACTCTGAAAGACAAGATCCAGACGTTGATTGATACCAAGGTCATAAAAGCCAAGGAAGCTGAACCCAATGTCCGCAACAATCCCCTCCAAGATCATAGGGTGAAGGGGTCAATGTGATAGAAACCGACGAAGAATGGGATCCCAAGGGATCAATCGGGCTTATTCGGGAAGGTGATGACCCTAAGAAACCTGCAGTCACACTTAATCCCATTGTGGTACAAGTACAACCACCAGTTAAAGTTGAGATAGCCGTATCGGCTCCCTTTGAAGTAGAAGTGACACCACCTGCAACTACACCTACTCCATTTAAGGTAGAAGTAACCATACATTTCACTGTGACGATGGCATCCACACCACTCTTCGATTCCAATGTCGTACCTTGGGATTATGTTGCCGAAGCTAGGAGAAACGGGAAAGCAAATATGGAAGTGTCCGGTGCTGCACAAGGAATGATTAGAACGGGAAGAATCTACACACCTGAAAATTTGGGAGGGGCAAGTAAGGAACCTGCCACCAAACAACCCATCATTGAAACTGGTCCGGATGATCTCTGAAGGAAAGTACAGGCAAGGGAGTACTCTCTTGTTGATAATCTGCACAAAACTCCCACCCAGATATCCATCCTCTCACTGCTGCAAAATTCTGAGGCGCGTAGGAATGCTCTGATGAAGGTGCTGAACGAAGCATATGCACCCAACAATACTACCAGTAGAGAAATGGACAACATGGTGGGGCAAGCGCTGGAGATCCATAAGATCACTTTCTACAAAGATGAGTTACCACCTGAAGGATTGAGCCATAACAGGGCCCTGCACATCACAATGCAATGTGAAGATAAGTTCATCGCCGGAGTTCTGATAGATGGAGGGTCCAGCCTCAATATTTGTCTGCTAACAACTGTGAAGAGGTTGGGCAAGGGTCTACATGAAATACGAGCAGGATGTATGAATGTGAAGACGTTCGATAGGTCACAAAGAGTCACAATCTGAGAAACTAATCTAGGTTTATAGATGAGTCCTACATGGTTCGATGTTGAATTTCATGTGCTAGACATATCCCCCTCCTACAATCTGTTGTTAGGACGACCTTAGATACATGCCGTTGGGGATGTTGCATCTTCTTTGCACCAGGTTGTGAAATTTTAATGGAACCATAAAGAAGTGATCATCCATGGAGATGGAACCAATCCCATTTACACCATCAGACTGTCCTGGTAGTGGAGAACAAAAGGAAGTTAGGTGGAGAAACTTACTATCGCATAGAGTGTGTTAACGTAATCGAGAATGATAAGTGGTGGAGTATCAAAATAGAAAGCATATTGGCATGGAGAGGGTATGAACCTAGTAAGGGTCTTGGCAAGAATCTCCAGGGAATCGCCAAGCCAGTACAGCTAAAATGTCATGGTACAACCTTTGAGCTTGGATATCAGTAAACCTGGCATGAGTATCGGAATTGGTCGCCACCATGGCGTGGTCCCTATTACCCTCTTGAGCAGGCAGTGCCGCATATAAGTCATACGTTTCAGTAGGCCGATACAATATGGGGATCCGAGGAGGAAAAAGCTTTGTTGCGTTGAGGAATTTGTTTTTAGAAGATGATGATATGGATTGTTGTGTGATAGTCGAGGAGGAGGAGGAAGAAGGCCTTACTATTAAAATAGTGGAGAAATAAGCATTTCTCAAGAAATGAACAACTACACCATCAAGGGCCCGACGAGTCCCGGCGTAGGAAGGCAGCTAGCATCATTTATTTTTGAAATTTTTTTTCTTCTTGAGCATTTTGTTTTAAATAATATTTTCAATGTTCCATTTCGAAAACCATTATTTGAGTTATTGAAATCACTTTGTTTGACATTTTTATATTTACCAACGGCTTGATGTATTATTACTATTTTCTTTCATATCTTTCTCTCAACAACATTACTATTTCTTATCTTGATGAACCAACGACTGTGATATGTAATGAGACAACGCAACACAAGGACAGTGACTAAGAAGAAATAGAAGAAGAAGATGTGATACCCGAGGAAATTGTCAGAGAAGTTGAGAATTTCGAGAACAAGCCCAAGTCCAACCTGGACGAAATCTAGATAGTCAATTTAGGAGGTTCTAAAACCATCAAAGAAACTCGCATAAGCATCCACTTGTCATCGTCAGAGAAGGAAGAATACACTCGTTTCCTGGAAGAATATGGGGATATTTTTTTCATGGTCATACGACGATATGACAGGGTTGAGCACATCCATAGTAGCTCACAAGCTACCTACAAATCTAATGTGTCCGCCAGTGAAGCGGTAACTCAGAAAGATCAAACCGGACATGATCCTAAAAATCAAGGAGGAAGTCACCAAGCAGATCAAAGCCAAGGTCCTCGGGGTAGTTGAGTACCCAACATGGTTAGCCAAAATTGTATCGGTTCCAAAGAAAGATAGAAAAGTCAGGGTGTGAGTGACTATCGGGATCTAAACAGAGCAAGTCCCAAGGATGATTTCCCACTACCAAATATACGAATTTGAATCGACAATTTCACCAAGCATGAACTTCAATCCTTTGTAGATTGCTTCGCGGGTTATCATCAGATTTGGATGGACGAAGAAGACGCAGAGAAAACAACTTTCATTACACCTATGGGGGGTATATTTCTACAAAATGATTCCATTCGGTCTGAAGAATATTGGGGCCACCTACATGAGGTCCATGACAACTATCTTCCATGATATGATACATAAAGAAATAGAGGTGTATGTTGACGACGTCATCATCAAATCCAAGAAGGCCACTGATCACATAGGAGATTTGAGGAAGTTCGTTGATCGGTTGCGGAAGTACAATCTAAAACTAAATCCCGCAAAGTGTGCATTCGGGGTTCCTGCCGGAAAATTGTTCTGATTCATCGTCAGTCGCCGAGGAATAGACTTGGACCCGTCAAAGGTTAAATCCATCCAGAAACTACCACCACCAAAGAACAAGAAGGATGTGATGAGTTTATTGTGACGCCTCAATTACTTCAACCATTTCATAGCAAAGTCTACAATGATATGTGAATCGATTTTCAAAATGTTGAAGAAGGATGTCGCAACCAGTTGGACCGAGGATTGTCAAAAGGCTTTTGACAAAATCAAGGAATATCTGTCCACACCACCAATCTTAGTCCCGCCAGAGCCTGGTAGACCACCACTAGTATACCTTGCATTGTTAGATGGAGCTTTCAGTTGTGTTTTGGAACAGCATGACGAGACGGGAAGAAAGGAGCAAGCCATATATTACTTGAATAAGAAGTTCATACCATATGAAGCACGATACTCTCTCCTAGAACACACTTGTTGCACTCTAACCTGGATAGCTCAGAAGCTAAGGCACTACTTCTGTGCCTATACTACATATCTCATATTAAGGAGGGATCCCCTCAAGTACATCTTTTAGAAACCCATGCCTACTGGGAAGTTGGCCAAGTGGAAAATATTGCTGAATGAGTTCGACATCATTTATGTAACTTTGAAGGCAGACAAAGGACAAGCCTTGGCAGATCATCTTGCTGAGAATCCCGTAGGAGGAAAATACGAACCCCTAAAATGTATTTTCTTGATAAAGATGTATCATTCATAGGAGAGGACATTGCTGAAGCCTACGACGGTTGGAGAATATTTTTCGATGGAGCGGAAAATTTCAAGGGAGTCGGTATCAGAGCCATCTTGGTATCAAAAACCGATCAGCATTATCCGTTGTCTGCAAAACTCAGGTTCCCATGCACCAACAACATGGCGGAATATGAAGCCTGCATATTAGGGCTCAACTTGACCGTTGATATGAATATTCAGGAACTGCTAGTGCTCGGTAATTCAGACCTGTTGGTACATTAGGTACAAGGAGAGTGGGATACCAAGAATACCAAAATACTACCGTATCTACATCATATACAAGAGGTGAAGAGGAGGTTCACAAAGATAGAATTACGGCATGTCCCCAGAATTCAGAATGAATTTGCACACGCATTGGCCACCTTGTCATATGATACAACATCCAGACAAGAATTTCATCGATCCCATTCCGGTAAGGATCCATAATCATCCGGCATACTGTGCTCATGTTAAATAGGAAATAGATGGAAATCCCTGGTTCCACGAAATCAAGGAATATTTGGAAAAGGAGAATACCCAGAGCATGCAAACCATACTCAGAAACACACACTTCGAAGGCTGTCCAATCACTTTTCCAAAGAGGAGGAATTTTGTATAGAAGAACTCCCGATCTAGGTCTATTGAGGTGTGTTGGCACCAAAGAGACTTCCAAATTGCTCGAAGAGATACATGCCGGAACATGCGGCCCATATATGAACGACTTTGTCTTAGACAAGAAGATACTCAAGGCCGGATACTTTTGGATGACTATGGAAACAGACTGCATCCGATATGTCCAAACATGCAACCAATGCCAGATACATGCAGACATGATACAGGTGCCACCAAATGAACTCAATGCAACAAGTGCACCTTGGCCTTTTGTTGCCTGGGGAATGGATGTCATTGGTCAAATCGAACCCACTTCTTCGAACGGGCACAATTTCATTTTAGTGGCCATCAATTACTTCACTAAATGGGTTGAAGATGCATCATACAAAGCTGTGACCAAGAAAGTCGTCGCAGATTTTGTTAGAGATCAGATTGTTTGTCGATTTGGGGTTCCAGAGTCCATCATCACTAACAATGCCGCCAATCTCAACAGTGATCTGATGAAAGACATGTGTGAAACTTTCAAAATCAAGCACAAGAATTCCACAGCATACAGGCCTCAAATGAACAGAGCCGTAGAGGCCACCAACAAGAACATAGAGAAGATATTAAGGAAAATGGTAGAGAATCACAAGCAATGGCACGAGAAATTACCATTTGACATATTGGGACACCTTACCACAATTCGTACATCAACTGGGGAAACTCTCTATTTGTTGGTTTATGGTACCGAAGTTGTCATTCCCGCTGAGGTAGAAATTCCTTCTCTAAGGATCGTACAAGAAGCAGAACTCAGTGACGTAGAATGGATAAGGAGCCGCTATGAGAAAGTAGCCCTCATAGATAGAAAAAGGATGAATGCAGTATGTCACGATCAGCTTTATCAGAATAGAATGTCCAGAGCTTAAAACAAAAGGGTTAAATCAAGACAATTCACACCGGGGCAACTGGTGTTGAAACGGATCTTTCCAAATCAAGATGAAGCCAAAGGAAAATTTTCACCCAACTGGAAAGTTCCTTACATGGTTACAGAGTATTAATAGGAGGAGCACTCATACTCGCAGAAATGGATGGAGAAATATTGCCAAAGCCTATCAATTCAAATGCAGTCAAAAGAGCTAAGTGTAAACTATTTATGTTTCTTCATATGATGTAAATTGAACTACTCTCGACCTGATTCCCTTTTAATAGGGGATACGTAGGCAGCCCTGTGTTCGGTCACAATTCAATTAATTTCCATTTTCCCCATAAACAGAAACTGGGGCAGAATTTTGAGGAGGACCCTGAAAATTACGAAGGAAGTTTAGCCAACAACAACATACAGAATAGCCAGAAAGTCACTTAGTTAACTGGCAAAATTCTATGGCAAAGGAAGTCGCAATGTCTCTAATAATGTCACAGTTACTGGTTCACCTAACTAGTTTCTAAATTGCATATTACTATGTCTTTGAAAACTATATACGTATGATTTTGAAAAGAAACTTTACTTTTTTGCCAAATGCTATTCATGGTAACTTGAACAGGACCCTCAGGCAGAGTGGAGCAGATCAAGCAGACAAAAAAACGAACCAACCTCCCCCGCAAAACTCACAAATTTTTCTTTGGATGCAGGAATAATAAGCATCGGCGCAACAACACAATTGCTATACACAAAGCACATTGTCAGCTAAGAATGCTTCCCTTTTACTCTTGCATATGCACGAGACTAAGCCTTGTCTGAATTCATGCATGAGGATAAGGCCTGCCTCCCCATTTTGCATAAAGCTAAGCATTGCCTTCCCCTTCCATGAGACTAAGCCCTGTCTCAATTCCTGCATGAGCCTAATCCCTGCCTCCCATCTGCGTAAGCCTAAGCATTGACTTCTCCCTACATGAGACTAAGCCTGTCTCAATTCCAGCATGAGGCTAAGCCATGCCTCTCATCTGTATAAGGCTAAGCATTTCCTTCTCTCTACATGGACTAAGCCCTGTCTCAATTACTGCATGAGGCTAAGCCCTGCCTCCCATCTGCATAAGGCTAAGCATTTCCTTCTCTCTGCATGAGACTAAGCCCTGTCTCAATTCCTACATGAGGTTAAGCCCTGCCTCCCATCTGCATAAGGTAAGCATTGCCTTCTCTTTGCATGAGACTAAGTCCTGTCTCAATACTGCCTGAGGCTAAGCCCTGCCTCCCAATATGCATAAGGCTAAGCATTTCCTTCTCTCTGCATGAGACTAAGCCTTGTCTATACTCCTGCATGAGGCTAATCCCTGCCTCCCGTCTGCGTAAGGCTAAGCATTGCCTTCTCTCTGCATGAAACTAAGCCATGTCTCAATTCCTGTATGAGGATAAGCCATGCCTCCCATATGCATAAGGCTAAGCATTGCCTTCTCTCTACATAAGACTAAGCTCTGTCTCAATTCTTGCATGAGGCTAAGCCCTGCCTCCCATCTACGTAAAGCTAAGCATTGTCTTCTCTTTGCATGAGACTAAACCATGTCTTGTTATCACCTTTAGCATCATACCTTTGAACCCCATGGGCTGAAATATAGCCAACTTGTCCGAAGGAGTCATAGTGTAAAGGCATCATCCTCATTGCCGGAAGACATCATGCCATGGTCTGAGGATCTCTCAAACTTGCACATCATTATTCAAAGGCATCATGGTCCGGAGGCACCATCTTCATGGCCCGAGAACATCATTTCATGGCCTGCGAATCTCTTACCATACAATTCATGGCCCGGGCATCATGGTCTAAGGACGTCATCCTAACCGTTCAAAGACAGTATTCATAGTCCAAAGGGAATTCACATCATGTCTAAGTTTACGCAATAATTTATGCATATATGCTTGCAGTGTTTTTTTGTAAATTTGCAGGTGGTCCAGAGAGTAACTGTTATCCCAACAGGAGAAATCCCGCTCCAGTTCCCATCCACATCCTTCAAAGCATCCCAAACATAACAATTCACCATCCGTTACCCAGTCTCATTTACCCATAACCGTTTCAAATTCCAATTTGCCTTACTTGGAAAACTTTGTCCATTCTTGCAATAACTCCATTGGTTTACTCCATCATTGGATCCATAACTACACACGACTTGATTCCTGTAAAACCAGGGATATGTAGGAAGCTCATAAGCCGGACTGCGCCCTATACTCTTTCAAATCACCTTATTCGGTCAAAATTGATCATCATTTCTTTACCCAACAACTCTTTCATCATTCTCGGGTAAAGAGGGGCAGCTCTAGATACCCAATATTTCCTCATATTTCTCAAAAATACATATATACCTTCAAAATAGTGCATGAGCATCATCAAGTATTTTTCCACAATTTTCTATAATTTTTAAAAAGCTTTTAATCAATTTATTCCTGCATTTTATCATAAAAGTAATTATTAATTGCATCTCAAATAAATTTTATGATGATTTATCATTTAATTTTCATCATCTATATCTGTATTAAGCCTTAAATATTTTTTATATTTTTATTATAATAGTATTTTTGCATCCTTAGGCTAAAATTGCATATTTTGCAAGAATAGCTCATATATATGCATAATTATATATGCCTTTCGCAAGAAAATGACTTTTTATATTTTTATAATGTTAACTAATTATTTTAAATCATTTTCATGCACAGGTGATATTTTCGCTATTTATTAACGATTTTTTTTATAAGTTATTTATGTATTAAATTGGGTATTTAAAATATAGCCCCTAGAATCCCAATTTCGGACATATACACTACCCAATTACCCCATCCCAATACCCCAGCCCAATACCCAAATACCCATTATCCCGGACCTATACCCGTCCAAAACACCCGACCCAACCTTTTTAAATCACAGTCGTTGATCTCTGAAGATCAACGACTCGTGCCACTCCACCCCTTTTTAATTATAACCCACCCGCCTAACCCTCACTCATTTCACCCACTCCGCACCCTCAAACTCTCTCGTCTTCTTCTCCTCTCAAAACCCTAGAAGCGTCACTTAAAATCTCCCTGATGATAACCCCAGGAATGGAATCAATTTATGATTTCTTACCTTATTTAGTCCTATCTCCTTACTGGCTACTTGATTTTGGTATTTCCTAATGGATTGCCTAAAATGGCAAGCAGATCTTGAGAGATTCGAACCAAATCTAGTTCGAAATATTTAACCTATTGTGTATTTCGTCCGTGTTCATCCCATTGTTTGTGAGTACGGTTGTTTTACGTATCTCTTGTGGATTCTTACTTAGCCCTAAATGTTAGGGTTCCAGATTCTCTTTGATTTGAACCTAAACTGGTTCAAACTTTGATTTTTAGCATTATCTCGTCTATATTCACTTCATTATGCGTGAATCTGCCTATTCTTATTAATTTCCTTTATTTGCCCTAAATTAGGGTTTCAGATCTAGTTCGATTCTGATTTTTCTTTTTTAACAACTTCCTATCTATGTTCATTCTATGAAGCATGTGACTCTTTGTCTTTTTATTTCTACAGATTTATGTGTTTTACCTAAAAATTAGGGTTTAAATCTTTCCTTCCTTACTGATTTTAAGTATTTTCCTTTTTTCGTATATGACTAAAACTTTCCTTATTTCTGCTCAATATACCATGTTTCCTTTATTTCTTACCTTATTTGCCTTGAAATTGACTGTTAATTGATGTTTCCTGATTTTAAATGGTATCACCTGATTACACGATGTTATGCCTTGTTAATTGATTGAACTTTGACTTCAATTGATTTTATGATTAATTTCTTTCCTTACCTATATGTGTTTTATTACTTCTCTTTTTTTGTCTGTCTAATTCAACACTATTTAAACCATTTCCCTCTCCCCTTTAGGACAAACTGGAACTCTAATACTCTCATTGAAACTTAGATTCTTTACTCTAATTCTCTTTGCTCATTGTTTCTGGTCTTGGCCGGCTGAAAGCCAAGGCCATTTGACTCTGGACTTACTGTTGTGGTTACTTGCTTTCTTGCTTAACTGGTAAGCCCTAATCCCTTTTCACTTTATTCTCCATGTTTTTCATAATATGTATTGCTCTACCAACATGTTGAAATTCCGAGTATGATTCTGCCCTTATGTTTCTATGACTTTGTCTAATCCTATAGTTAATACTATTAATTTAAGATTAGTTATTTTGAATAATATGAATCCTTTTAAAAGCTGGCTTAATGTATAAACTTGTCCATGCACACTGTTTGTTAATCCTGCACCTGTTCTGAACTTGCATTCCTTAAGATACTGTCAACATGCAATTAGTTAACTTATCCCAACTTTGCAGATATGTATTGTTACTTAATTCATGAGGCCCGTCAATTTTTTTGCTAACATGTCATGTGATAATATTATTGTTTTGCCTAAACTGTTTCTGTAGATTAAGCAATGGTTCTCCTAAATGTCAGCATGCTCACTTAGTATAATTAGGTCTCTTTGAAACTATATACTTTACAAACCTTGCTTGTTTTGCTGAATGCAATTCTGTGTTCTGAACTTTGTTGCTTCTGAACTCAGCACTGTTTTAAAATTTGTCCCTACCTCATTACGCTGTCACTATTTTAAAACTTCCACCCTTATTCCCTTAGATTCTCAACCACCTTAGTGTGAGCACTGCTCAGGGTTCATGTGAGACTCCTATGAACTCTGACACACTGGGAACTGGTTACCAATCTCTTGTGAATCATCTTCTGAATATGTGGTTCTGGTGTGAGCATTTCCCGGGGTCCCTGAGGCCCTTGTGAACTTTGACACACTGAAAACATGGTGCTATATGTGCTATGGGTGAATCGCCCATTCTTGGCTATGCTATCCCTATGAAATGAGCCTCATGGTTTGAAGGCCCGGTTTCCCAGGTTTGTTTGGGCCTAATGAAGGCTCCCTATAGTTTATCTTATTACTATTATGTAATTTATTCATTACTCTGCTTTGTAATAAGTTTGTAATGAACAGATTCTGGGGTGCACAGTAAAATTGGGAAGGGCCTTTATTTTCTTTGGGCATTTCAGGTAGAAATCCTGTCAATAGGGTTTCATTTGTTCTGTTAATCTTGTTTTACATCATCTTTGTTAAAATCATGTGAGTGTTGTACATTGCTTGCATATCAGAAATCATGTCTATAGGATTAAATTGCATTAGAAATCCTACCTATAGGATTAAAATTGTATTAGAAATCTTGCCTATAAGTTGCATTAACTTATCCAACAAACATATGTTAGCAATCATGCCTATTGGACCTCAATGTTTGATTTAATTATTTTTCTGGTAATATGACTGCTCAATAGAGACCATGCCTATAGGGTTAAATTAATTCAATAATAGATACCGTGCCTATAGGACTGAAACAAGTTTCAAACCTAGAAATCATGCCTATATGACTTAAGTCAGTACAATAATTAGAAAGCATGCCTATAAGGTCAAAAGGAAATACAAAGCTATGAAACATGTCTATAAAGCTAAAATTATTTCTACGCCTATAAGTCATGTCCATAGTATAATAACCAGCACACTCGTAGATATCAGGCCTATAGGATTGTACTAATTTGTTCTGAATATGATTGCCACTGTCAATCACTAAGACAACATGCCTATAGGTGTTAATAACAATTCTGGATTTGAAACTGTGATTCCTTACAGCCTGAAAGGCCCAGATATTACTGAATAAAATCAGTAGTCAAACAATAGGTCTTGACATTCACCTTAATGAAACTGCTTCTATAAATCATTGCTTGCTTATTTCTCACATAGATATCCTGCCTATAAGACTTCAAAATTAAGCTTTTCAATCAATTGCATGCCTTTTTTGTTTATGTGTGGAGGTCAACATGAGCCCATATTTGCTTCTATCTGAAAGTACTAATTGTTTTTGCTTGTTGCCTAGACTTTTATAGTTTTGAGCAGCATAGGTTGGGTCTAGAACTATGCCAAATATAGGTCCTAATACGTCTAGGTCCATAGGTAATGGACGGGTAGTGCACGAATAGGAAACGAACTAGAATCGACTATAACACTTAAGTAACAACTTAAAGATAGTAATCAAGTAGTAGGAGATGATAGTCTGTGCGCTAAATACTATGAGTGGCATCCCAACTTGAGGGAGCTACAAAGTATTGCACGGAGTGATCCTATAGGCTAAAAAACTTAGGACCCCTCCCCCGCTCATTCATGTTCTAAAATAAATCAAGTATTTTATTTGTCCAAATTGCTTTCTTTTCCTTAGACTAATTCACTTAATATAAGTTTGGGCAGGACCCATTTTTGTGGACCTCGAGGGGTGCCTAACACCTTTCCCTCGAGGTAATTTGAGCCCTTACCCGATTTCGGGTGATGTAAACTGGTAATATGAGTTATCTACTCTAGGTGTCCTAATGCACCTAAATCTGTTAGGTGGCGACTCTCTCAATTCCAATTCCTTACCCTCTCAAAAGGAGTTTTCCCAAAAATGTCGAAACCGAATTTCGCGAGAAAAAAGGGGCGCGACATTACTTTTTATTTTCCACACCCTTTCACACCTTTTCTGAGACCGGTCAATCATTGAGTCAAATCTTTGACGCCTTTTCGTCTGTACTCAACCTCCCTTTATCACCCTTTAAGTTCAATTTTTTTCAGTCCCTCTCACATTGTTTGTATCTCGACTCCCCTGTTCAAAACCCTACCACGACAAAACACTCCAAAAACCCCTCTACTTCCACCTGAAAATGCACTCACTCTAGGTTAAAACCCTCTCCTCAACCTCCTGACCCAGTCAATATAAGATCAGACCACTCGGAGGACTTTGCCTCCTCTCAAGATCTCTCAGATAATGATCGCAGTATCAACGAAAAGCCCCTAAGAAAATGACCCATGGCAGACCCCCCGAAAACCTTCACTCCCAAAGAGCCCAAAAGTGATCTCTCCAGTTCTCTTGAGTTTGACCTAAATTTCTGGGACACTCCAAACAAGCTAAGGATGCCTTCATTGCCTTTAAGACAAGCAAGTCGCTCATGGCAGAGTTGTTGATTTAGATGTCATGGACAACCTCTACTGCAAAGTGAAGGAACTCTTTGACTTCCAGAGTTGGAAAATTTTTCCCTTAGTTGTTCTGGTTTTTCTATGCTCTTTAATAATATCCGCTCTGAGAACTTTGAAATCTCTTTTGTCTTTTCCACAGTGAATTCTAGCTTTGACCGCCTCAAGAGGCAGTTTGCAATACCCTTACTTACCTTCAGCATCGCTGATGTTTGGTTGTTTAAGACAATTTTCTTTTTGCAACTGATGATTCAGTCATGGGTTGTACTCTTAGGACAAATAGTTTTAATTTTCCTATTTTTATTTTGTTTTTGTTGATAACAACGGGGGAGAAATAGTAAGCAAGCTTAAGGACTGCATTTCTATTTATTCCCTACTTCTGTGTTCTATGTTTTGTGCTCCTTTTTTAACTTGCAGGTGCATCATACGGTATACAATTGAGGGGAAGTCGACTACAACTGAGGGGAGTCGACTACGAATGAGACACAACAGAATGTTCAACTGAGAGGGAGTCGATTAGACAAATCTACCAAGAAATGCGGATTAAAAGAGAGTTGACTACAATAAACTCAAGGCAGCTGATCAACAAGGAAGTATTTTTATTGTTATTTTGTCATAATAAAAAATGGGGAGATTGTTAGATCTCAATTAATTTCAATGATACAAAATAACCATTTACTCCCTATGTGTAGGAAATGATTCTGACCAATAAAATAGAGGCATATGGAGGCATAAATGAACCAAACAAAAAAAGAAAAGAGAAGCGGAAAAATCAATCAAGGAAGATGAAAAATATTTTAAAAGAGATATTATAGAAAGGATCTCAATCAAAGGAGATTAAGGGCACAAAATCATCCGCTAAAGATTATCCCACTTAAGGACGTCAATCGAAAGCATCAATCAATGAATTTGGCAACGAGAATATTCTCTCAGTTAAGGAAGAAGTCATTCAAGTCCGTGAGTCAAGGCAAGTCAGTAGAAGAAATAATCTCGGAAAGAATCTGTCACGACCCCAAATCCAGGCCAGTCGTGATGGCACCTATCATGGAACTAGGCCAGCCAAAACTTCACTCAAATCATAATAAACTCCCATTTACCTCTTTACTATATTGATTACCCATAAAAGTTCCTTTAATCATTTATAAAAACAGTTAAATCTATGCTGAACATTAAATACAATCCCCCGAGAACCCGGAGTCATTAGTCATGAGAATCTACATAAATATAAAACTCAATGAAAATAATTCTATAATATTAAACAGGAGAAGGAGAAGGACTGCGGACGCATGTAGCTACCTCCCAAACCTCCGAGAATCTCTGGAACAGATCGACAAATCACCCTGCCCTAATACCTGAATCTGCACACAAGGTGCAAGGAATAATGTGAGTACGCCAACTTAGTATAATAAAAATAAACCAGGTCTGAGCAGCAAGAAACACATAAAATCAATGTCATCAAATCACAATAGGCACATCCTTTCTTTCCAACAGTATAACATAGATATCTGAAATCATCATGCCTTAATTTCATCTTCAGAAAAATCCTTTAAAGAATGCATATGTTTAACAACTTCAAACCATAAGATTTATTATGCAAATGAAAGTAGTAAAATCATAAGTAGCCCCTCGAGAAAAAACATGTATCATAATCAGCCCCTCGGGCATGCCTCACAGTCACTTATAATCAGCTCCTCGGGCATACCTCACATCCACTCATGCCTCCCAATCACTCATCACTCAGCCTCCAAATCACTCGTCACTCGGCACTCGGTGCGCTCACTGGGGGTGTGTACAGACTCTGGAGGGGCTCCTTCAGCCCAAGCGCTAATATCACTCAGCACCTCACCATCACTTTTGGCCCTCGGCCACACTCAGCACCTCACCATCACTCTTGGCCCCCGGCCACACTCAACAGAACCACTCGAAAGGCCCCTCGGGCGCATTAGTAAAACAGGGTACTCGACCCAAAACATCAGTTTAAATCTCAAAGTGGTATAAATCATGCTGAGTTTCGAAAAATAGTATGCACAATGATGCTGAGTGAAATCATCAAAAATAGTGAGAAAAACAACAGTAAAAAACCCCCAAGGGGTCAAAACAGATCGGAACGAGGCCCCAAACACGGCTTATAGCCCAAATATTCCAATAATATTTAGAATATGATTTAACATAAGGTTTTGAGTAAATATGCAACTCATTTGTTGCCGTAGAGAGGACCTAGTCCAATCTAAAAATCAGTCGCGCCACATACTCGTCATCCGACATGTGCGCCTTTCTAAAATCAGTGAGAAAATATGTAGTCCGGGGTTCCATATCCTCAGGACAAACATTTATAACCATTAATTACCTCTACCGGGTCACAACAATAGTCCGCAATGCTCTTGCCTCGCAAATTAGCTCCTGATCGCTCCGAATCTAGCCAAAACCAGTTCAACATCATTAATATATACTCAAGGAACACAACCCAATCGAAAATTATCAATTTATAAAAAAAATCTCGAAATTCAGCCAAACTCGAGCCCCAGGCCCACATCTTGAAATTTGATAAAATTTGCATCACAAGAATCCTCATCCTCCCACGAGACCGTACATACCAAGAACATCAAAATCGGACCACAATTGCCCACTAAAATTTCCAAAAGAAATTCCCAACTCTTTCCTCCCATTTTCCAAACTTTTCTTACTTTAGTCCTTCAAATACAAGCCTAATCCGAATTAAAATAGCATAGAAACGATGATAATAACCCGAGAACTTACTTCACTGAAGAATCACGAACCCCCTCTCCAATCTTCCTTCTAAAGAGCTCCTCTCGCATGCAAAAATGGTGGAATGAAATTAATTTCACGGAGGCCCTTTATATACTGTTTATGCCATTCATTTCCGCACCTGCGGACATCTAGTCGCACCTGCGGTCCCAGGTACGCGCCTGCGGAATCCCACTTAACGGACCAAATTCCGCACCTGCGGCCAACCTTCCGCACCTGCGGCTTCGCAGGTGCGGCCCAAACTTTGCACCTGCAGAAATTCACCTGCCTAGCCTTTTTCGCACCTGCGCATTTCCCATCGCACCTGCGGCTGCCCTTCCGCAGGTGCGGCCAACACCAGCAATCACACACTAGTAGATGTTTTCTGTGATTTTTCCAAATTTCAAAACCCCACCAACCATTCGAAATCAATCCCGAGCCCCTCGGGGCCCCAACCAAACATACCAACACACCCCATAGCATTATTCCAACTTAGTCGAGCCTTCGAAACTCCAAAAACAACACGAAAACACCAAAATTACATCAAATTAAAGCCTATGAACTTTTAAACTTCCAGATTTCACCAACTACGCCGAAACCAAACAAAACACCTCCGATTGACCTGCAATTTTGCAGACACATCCAAAATGATATTACAAACCTGTTCCAACTTTCGGAATTCCATTCCGACCCCGATAGCCTATTTTCCACTGCCAAACGGTAATCGCCAAAAACTAACTTTCGCCAATTCAATCCTAATTCTACTTTGGACATCACAAAAAAATTATGAACACTCTCCTAAGTACCAAATCACCTAACAAAGCTATCCGAGCCATAAAATCCGCATTCCAAGGTTGTTCACAAACAAGTCAAATCTCAGTTGACTTTCTCAACTATTAGGCTACCTTGAGGGACCAAACGCCTCAATTCTCATCATGACCACTCTGAACTTGAACCAACCGACCCAACACACATAAATGAAGCTGAAACGGGGAAAATGCGGCTAAATTTTCGGAATGACTGGCCGGGTCATTACACCTCCCCCACTTAAACATACGTACGTCCTCGAACGTGCCAAGAGTTGTTCTCCAACACCATCAAACTGTTACGTAGCTTACCATGCACATACCCGGGGGTGATCCCATGTCACCCTATCCCATATAGGTCCAATAGCACAATACCGTTGAAATTTCGAAATCCAAATCGTGGCCCATAAACCTTAGAGCCAAATTCCCACTTTTGAAATGACATATAAGATCAAAATTTCCATAACTATAAACTGAACAAGCCTGAACATGCTGAATCAAGCCATATACGCACCCCAGATGAAATCACATAATACACCGCGTGACCTAACTCTCATAGCAATAACTCTTAATCTCAATAACTACTCAGAACAACCCAATACCGGTACACCACCTCTTATCAAGAAATGCCTCGCTCTAACACTTCCATACACTGCCGATGAGGAAAGAAGCACATAGAACTAACAACCATTCGTCCGATCAGCCAGACATGGAACTCTCCCTTCCCAAACAGGAATTATAGAAAATTTCTAAGCCGACTCCCGATATATGTCCTTCCAACTATGCTGTAGAAAATTCCAAAAATATTCATTCTAGGTCCAATGACCTCCTCTCATCCATCACAACCACCCTGAAGACATGAAACTAACCATTCGACACATCGATACAATTCGTAGCCAAAACCTGTGCAACTTGGGCACTTAACAGCAACTTCCCAATGTAATCAAACTATATAAAAGATCCACACGAGAGGACTATCCTGCCGGTACCATCACCATATCATAATAACCACCTGACACACACTGCGAAAATCAAAAACACATGGTTCCAATACCAAAGGTCATACCCCTACATAAATCCGCTACACTGCGTCATCTCATCCCATGCTGGTCCACTTGAAATACTTCAAGACACTTTACTCAATGAGGTCTAAACAGATCGGTACGAGGCCTAAAACACGGCGTATAGCCCAAATATTCCAACAATCTTTAGAATATGATTTCACATAAGGTTTTGAGTAAATATGCAACTCATTAGTTGGCGCGGAGAGGACCTAGTCCAATCCAAAAATCACTGCGCGCCACATAATCGTCATCCGACATGTGCGCCTTTCTAAAATCAGTGAGAAAATATGTAGTCCGGGGTTACATACCCTCAGGACAAGATTTATAACTATTACATACCTCTATCGGGACACAACACTAGTCCGCAATGCTCTTGCCCCTCAAATTGGCTTCCGATCGCTCCGAATCTAGCCAAAACCAGTTCAACATCATTAATATATACTCAAGGAACACAACCCAATAGAAAATTATCAATTTATAAAAAAAATCTCGAAATTCAGCAAAACTCGAGCCCCAGGCCCACATCTTGAAATTTGATAAAATTTGCATCACAAGAATCCTCATCCTCCCACGAGACCGTACATACCAAGAACATCAAAATCGGACCACAATTGCCCACTAAAATTTCCAAAAGAAATTCCCAACTCTTTCCTCCCATTTTCCAAACTTTTCTTACTTTAGTCCTTCAAATACAAGCCTAATCCGAATTAAAATAGCATAGAAACGATGATAATAACCCGAGAACTTACTTCACTGAAGAATCACGAACCCCCTCTCCAATCTTCCTTCTAAAGAGCTCCTCTCGCATGCAAAAATGGTGGAATGAAATTAATTTCACGGAGGCCCTTTATATACTGTTTATGCCATTCATTTCCGCACCTGCGGACATCTAGTCGCACCTGCGGTCCCAGGTACGCGCCTGCGGAATCCCACTTAACGGACCAAATTCCGTACCTGCGGCCAACCTTCCGCACATGCGGCTTCCCAGGTGCGGCCCAAACTTCGCACCTGCGGAAATTCCCCTTCCTAGCCTTTTTCGTACCTGCGCATTTCCCATCGCACCTGTGCGACCAACACTAGCAATCACACACCATCAGCTATTTTCTGAGATTCTTCCAAATTTCAAAATCCCGCCAACCATCTAAAATCAATCTCGAGCCCCTCGGAGTCCCAAACAAACATACCAACACACCCCATAGTATTATTCCAACTTAGTCGAGCCTTCGAAACTCCAAAAACAACACGAAAACACCAAAATTACATCAAATTCAAGCCTATAAACTTTGTAACTTCAAGATTTCACCAACTACACCGAAACCAACCAAAACACCTTCGATTGACCTGAAACTTTGCAGACACATCCAAAATGACATTACGAACCTGTTCTAATTTTCATAATTCCATTCCGATCCCGATAGCCTATTTTGCACTGCCGATGGGAAATCGCCAAAAACTAACTTTCGCCAATTCAAGCCTAATTCTACTCCGGACATCAAAAAAATATTCTGAACACACTCCTAAGTCCCAAATCACCTAACGAAGCTATCCAAGCCATAAAATACGCATTCCGAGGTCGTTCACCAACAAGTCAAATCTCAATTGACTTTCTCAACTATTAGGCTACCTTAAGGGACCAAACGCCTCAATTCTCATCATGACCACTCTGAAATCGAACCAACCGACCCAACACACATAAATGAAGCTAAAACGGGCCTAAATTCTCGGAACGACCGGCCGGGTCGTTACATCCTCCCCCACTTAAACATACATTCATCTTGGAACGTGCCAAGAGTTATTCTCCACCACCATCAAACGGTTACGTAGTTTACCATGCACATACCCGGGGGTGATCCCATGTCACCCTATCCCATATAGGTCCAATAGCACAATACCGTTGAAATTTCAAAATCCAAATTGTGGCCCATAAACCTTAGAACCAAATTCCCACTTCTGAAATGATATATAAGATTAAAATTTCCATACCTATAAACTGAACAAGCCTGAACATGCTGAATCAAGCCATATACGCACCCAGAATGAAATCACATAATACACCGCGTGACCTAACTCTCATAGCAATAACTCTTAATCTCAATAACTACTCAGAACAACCCAATACCGGTACACCGCCTCTTATCAAGAAATGCCTCGCTCTAACACTTCCATACACTGCCGATGAGGAAAGAAGCACATAGAACTAACAACCATTCGTCCGATCAGCCAGACATGGAACTCTCCCTTCCCAAACAGGAATTATAGAAAATTTCTAAGCCGACTCCCGATATATGTCCTTCCAACTATGCTGTAGAAAATTCCAAAAATATTCATTCTAGGTCCAATGACCTCCTCTCATCCATCACAACCACCCTGAAGACATGAAACTAACCATTCGACACATCGATACAATTCGTAGCCAAAATCTGTGCAACTTGGGCACTTAACAGCAACTTCCCAATGTAATCAAACTATATAAAAGATCCACACGAGAGGACTATCCTGCCGGTACCATCACCATATCATAATAACCACCTGACACACACTGCGAAAATCAAAAACACATAGTTCCAATACCAAAGGTCATACCCCTACATAAATCCGCTACACTGCGTCATCTCATCCAATGCTGGTCCACTTGAAATACTTCAAGACACTTTACTCAATGAGGTCTAAACAGATCGGTACG